>PVKA01002823.1:0-118755 GCA_004027165.1 Ctenomys sociabilis
TGGTGGATTATGGGAAAGAAGCATGATGAGAACCGTGATGGTGGATTATGGGAAAGAAGCATGATGAGAACCGTGATGGTGGATTATGGGAAAGAAGCATGATGAGAACCGTGATGGTGGATTATGGGAAAGAAGCATGATGAGAACCGTGATGGTGGATTATGGGAAAGAAGCATGATGAGAACCGTGATGGCGGATTATGGGAAAGAAGCATGATGAGAACCGTGATGGAGAATTATGGGAAAGAAGCATGATGAGAACTGTGATGGTGGATTATGGGAAAGAAGCATGATGAGAACTGTGATGGTAGATTACGACCCTATTTAGCCATAAGGTCAAATTCACCAAAGAAAGTAAGAATACTAACAGATGACAGAATTTGAAAGCTTCATTAAAATCTATAGTGGAAAACTTCATCCAAATGGTTATTTAAAAATTATGATTTTAGCTGGTAGAAAAAAACAAATTTTCTTTGGCTAGGATTTTTATGGCACTGAAGAGCTTCTGCATGTACAACATTTTTTCCCTTCTTTCACTCATATTTTTCTGACACAGATATTTAAAACTTTTAAATGTTTCTTATGACATTCAATTGTATTAAGCAACTGCAAGTGTCATTTGTTTGTGGAATTTGGACTATAAGACATTTACTTTCCCTCATTGGTCAGGAAGCCCATGAAAGTATAATGGTTCCTACATTCTTGCAAATTGATTTTGCAAATCTAAAATGTGCAGTTGTATGAAAGAACTGAAAAAGAGTTGACAGAGGAAGCACAAAGGAATTCTAATGTAATTGCTGTCACTTGTGAGAACCACGTTCTCTAGGGAGAACTTCTGTAACACACTTTACCTTTCCCAGGCAGATCTACTTGGAGATGCATGTCCTGGTGTTGGGCTTGCCAGAACATTCTTTCAAAAGAAGCTAGCTTCCCTGCTGAACAAGCGCGTTAATTTTTCATGGACTTATACTGTGATGAGGACCATGAAAAGAGAGAGAACTTCAGGAAAATCATGTTGAGACAAAATAAAAGAAGCCTTTCCCTGGTTCTAGACAGAAATTTGAGGCTGTTGTTGAGGTTTTTCTTGTTAGCAAAAGCAAAAGTTAAATGTAGAATAGACAAGGTAATACAATTAACTCTTTGGTGTGAGAAAGGAAGAAAGACTGTGTCATGTCTTCAGGTCAAATCATACCTGAAGTCATTTGGGGACTGAGAAGATTTCATTTCCTCTCTGGCAGGTGACAGAATTACTTGGCCAAGGTAGTGCCTTCTATGATCCCAGAAGTCACTGGCCACCACAATCTTAGACTCTCCAGTTGTTAATTGAGGAAATTTATTTATTTACTTGTTTAATTTTATTGAGAAACAAATAGCAATGAGACAGTTCTGAAACCAATTAATAGGACAGTTTCAATAACTAATACATTGCATATTGTTGTCTTTGTAGTGATCATTCATAGTACAAGATGCAGACATGACATCCTGTCCAAACAAACAATATTAGTACAAATCTTTCTTCTCATTGAATTAAGAGAAAGCAGCTGTATATCTATCCTAATTAGTTTGTATATACAGATACAAAAGGCTCCTTCATTTGTATCCCCTTTTTTGGTTCAGTTTTGTCAGAGATGGGTATTCCATTGTCATTTAAATATTATAGGTGTGTGAATTCAGCAAAATATTCCAATATAGTCCAATAGTCCATAATAGTAGTGGGTTTTCCATAAGACTGGCAATGTCAGAAGTTGTTGACTTGAGTCTTTTATAGCTTAGCATATTAATATGCTTTACTTTTTATATTTCATTTTTATACTTTTCTGCTGGACAGTTAAGGCAAAAATAAAGTAAGACCTCTATAACCAGAAATGTAACTTTTGTATCTGATAAGGTCAGTCAAATCCCCTCAGGATTTAACTTGAAACTGTATTGCAGTTTGTAGATCCTTTGTCAGTGTCAGCCATGTGGATGAGTCATGGTGATCAATTTGCTCTCTGTGAATGCCTGAGAGAATGATTTCTCTCTATGTGACTCTCCTTAGGCACACTCTACACTGTTGATCATTTTCCTCTGTGGCCCAATAATCTCCTTGATCAGACAATTTGGGACATCACTGAGTTATAGGATGTTATAGTATAGGTTCTCTTATGTCAAGAGTCCTCACTGACCTTGAAAGGCTAGGGCCAAAATTTTGCTGTCCTTGAGCCCTTCTTTTTCTCTAATGTTTGGTCTGCAAACTTAAGTTGTTAACCCTCCATAAGGGAAGCTTAATGATATTATTACCCTATAAAATAGGTAGTTGAGCTTAACCTCACTATCTATCTGATTATCAAACATCTCAGACATAGCATGGAACAGGTATTTTCTGTCAAGTATTTATATGTTAAATTTTAAATTCCTACAGAAGATGAAGAAAAAAAATAACAAAAATAAAAATGCTTTTAAAAATTTGTAATAAGCAATTACATGTTTTTACACAGAAATTTAGAAATCTAACCATATGCAGCATTGTACCAGGTAGCTCTATGACATTTTTGTTTCTTGTTTTCATTTATTACCGTTTTTAAAACAAACATTTGCTTGAGATACAGTATGGCAGTAATTGATATGACATGACAAGCAGTACATATTTAGAAGACCAGAATGACGGGCATTCCAAGCATGACCCTAGTATTACACATCGCTATTCAGGGCACTTGCTTAGTTCACAGGCATCAGCATATATAGTAAGTCAGGGTGAGAATCCTACAAATTAACTTCTAGTTTCAAAAACCTGCTGAGGATTTTCTTCACTTGGATGAAGATTTCTTCATCTAAGATTCTCAGGATCATTGCTTTAAGCATCCTGTGCTTATAAATGTATGGTTTTGCTCCTGTCATGTTTCCTAGCTTTTCTCCTTGCCCAAGTGAGGGGATTTAAAAGTGTTTCCCTTATTATAGAATTATGTGGATCAACATCTAAAGGCTGCACTACCTAAAATAGTATTTTCTTTTCCTGTTAAATTTGAGCTTAAGGGGCTAGGGAGATGGCTCAGTGGAATAAGTGCTTCTCTGGTAAGCACAAGAGCCTGAGTTTAATCCCTAGTTCCTCCAAAACAGCAGCAACAACAAAAAACAAAAACAAAAATGAAAACAAAAACAGCAATTTGAGCTTAAGTTGTTGCTTTCAATAGAATGTGTACTAATGTTCACATTTTCTTTTTGTCTCTTGGTCTCTGACCTTAAATAATAAGAATGTAATTTTTTCTGTTTCTTTATATTTTCAGATGTGAAGTCAGCATTTTGGCCCCTAAATGGACTCCATCTGTCAAATATTATGTAGTGTCATGTGGCCACTACTAAACTTGTGAATATGTCAAAGTTAAAGCCATATTGGCTGTGTCATCTGCCTTTATATTGATGATTTGGATCTCCGCTACTCAAAGTTGAGTTGATTCTACCTCTCTGATCATGACAAGGGATCTTCAGTAGCTGTGGTACTGGGACTGAAGTAGGGGATGTTTTTGATGATCCCAGTTGTCCCCAATTCCTGGTGCTCTTGCCCTTGTGTAATGCTACTCCATTTAGGATGGGCTAGATCACACGACTTGATTTTAATAAACTAAATGTTGCCAAGGTGATACCCCGATTCCCATCTCATACACTTTCTCTCCCACTCTATCTTTACTCCGAGAGAATCAGGCCGCCATTCTGGGAGCTGCCTTAAGGAGAGAGCAGATGGCAAGGAGCTAAGAAGCTTCAGGCCAACAGTTAGTGAGGAACTGAGAGACACTGTCAGTAGTTCTCAAGGATCTAAATCCTGCTAATAACTAGGGAATGACCTAGAAGCAGATCTTCCTCTGTGCCTTCAAGTGAGACCGCAGCTTTAACTTTAACTGAGGGTACAAGAGAGAACTTGAGTCAGAAGCACCCAGTTAAAGCATACCTGAATTTCCAGTCCATGCACATTTGAGATGATGTTCGTAGTTTTAATGCTAACTACATTTTTAGATAATTTGATACTCAGCAGTAACTAATAGAAGTTCTCATAGTTGTAGTGAATTATTTTATCTCTTTATTTTTACTCTGGTCACATTCTTCCAGTTGAGGGAACAATGTAATGTTTTCATTATTTTCCCTGAGTATATGTGGATTGTTAGAAAAAATCTATATTATTGTATTATGTATTTGCATTCTTTAATTACATACATGGCACTGTGGTATATACCTCATTCCACTTTTCCTTTTACTACTCCATTCCAACAGGATGTCTAATGCAAATACAATGTATTGGGAGCAGCTATTGTTAAAATTGTACTGCAGGCATCTTGTTTAGCCATGTTCCAGATGAGGGACACTTAGGTGCTCTCTAAGCTCTGCTACTTCAAAATGAATTGGTTACAGTCACCATCACAGCTGGCCTCTTATACTCGTGCCTCTTCACAGCTAGTTGAGGTTGGTGAGCCAGTTCTGGAAAATTAACAATACTTTAAGCATTTGACATAATGATTCAAATAGCAAAACCTTGAGAATTGTCACATTTAGCAAGAATTCTAGCAGACACCTTAGTGGGGTCAAGGTTCCAGGTGTTTTTCCTTATTCTGTCCTAGCATTCTGTGGTGGTTTTAATCATTTTCCTCCATGGTTGGGGGGAGGGGTTGTAGCAGCTCTAGGTGTCACTGCAGACATAATCACAGCCCCTGAAGAGCAGGGTTAACAATTCCTGGGCATTTCTTTGTATTATGAAGTGAAGCTTTTACTGAAAGTCTTCTGTGGATTTCTGCTTAGATTCCTTTGACTATCTTCTGTATATGTTGAAATGAAGACTGTGAGTGCAGGTGTCTGAAAGCTCTGGCTCTCAGAACGGAAGACCTTCTTTGCCAACAAGGAAAGGCAGAGGAGACTCGGATACTGTCAGGAAACATATACTGCTGCGTATGTGTAAGCACGGATTAAGTGCTGCAGCAGTGTGTTAGCTGTTGTCCAGTTGACCCTGGGGAACACAGTGTACCGGACACAATGACTTAAAATGAAACAACTTGTTATCAGTCATAAAGCTCTGGATCATCAGGAACTTCTGCTGGGATTGGCTCTAGTTCAGGTTCAGGATAGGTCTGCTTTGCTCTGTGTGTCTCTCATCCTGCTAGGACCCAAGCTGAACTTAATAATTAAAAAGCTAACCCACCCCCACAATTCTTATCATTGGTGAGTGGACTTGAATATTTTCCCATACCTATCTGCTGTCTTTCTTCTCTTCTCTCAATTGCCCACTCATGTTCATTGCTCATTTAAAGATTGAGTTCCCTAGACTTTTCAATTTAATTTAATTTTAAAAAGTAAGCACAAGAGTAAGAACAAAAATCAGAAACAAAGACAGAAATAGGGAAACATATAATAATACATATGTTATAGATTTTCAAAACAAGAATAGTGATTAACAATGGTTGATATATTATCTATTTTTAATCATCAAATCTGTTGCTCAGATTAAGAGATATTGTTATGCAAGATGGGGCATGTGATTGCATATTGCCACTTGCTTTCAAGAAATCTTAAATTTTTGTTCTTCTCTCTTTTTTATCTCTTTTTACCTTTTAAAATAATTTTAAAGAGAGTATAGTAATAATTGATAGATCATTAAAAACGGTACACATTTAGAAGACCAAGGTGACAGGTATTCAAGCACTGTTTTTGTATTACATATTGTTGTCCTCTATGTAGTAGAATCTGAAAGAAGAAACAAAACCTGAAAAATATAATTGATGTAGTAAAATGGAAAGAAGCTGAACAATGAAGATGAGAGAAAGGGTAAAAGACAGGAAAGAAGGGCAGGGGAAATACACACAAGTGTGTGTACGGGGTGACTGAGGTGACTGTGCTAAAAATTTCTATCAGTTTTCTGAGAATAGCAGTTAGCATAGACTTTTCACCTTGACTAACTCTGTATGCTGGTATCTGCAATCTAAGCATATACTTTCAATGTAGATTTGTACGTGCTCTTATGTAACATGCATATTGACTCCTAATTCATTTCAGGTGTTACACATCTCTTCTCCCATTCTGTCACTGATATGTTAATATTTCTGTGGTGTTTTATATGGAAGAGAAATTTTCAGTTCTGCAATAATCAAGCTTTTATTCATCTTGTGATTTTGAAGCGTGAAGAAGTCCATATACCCGAATGCCATAAGTTTAAATTATGTGTATTTACTTTATGATTTAAAATTTCATATCTGAGTTTTTAACCAATTTGTATTTGTATTCTTATGTGTCATTAGGTAGATAATTTCTTCATGTTGAGAATTTCCTAAGATAAGCCACTGAAATGTTTCTGGGTTTTTCTTCCTCACTTATAATGCCATCTCTATCATAAAACACATTCTCGACTTGGTTTGCTTCTGGGATGCCTATTCTGTTCCATTAATTTTTTTTTTATCATTCCCAATGCCAAGATCACCTTCTCCTCTTTTTAATTACTCCATCCTTGAGGTATGCTAGTGCTGGTTAGGAAAACGTCCTTGCTTTGCTCTTCGAGATAGCTTTTGAATGAATTTGTAGTGTTCATTCAAAACCCCATTGGAATTATTATTGGAATTGCTTTTAATTTAGAAATCAATTGGGGGAGAATTGTTTTGTTAAAAGTACATGAAAATGAATAGGTTTTGAAGCTGACCTAGTCGAATAGCCTTCTGAGGATAATTCCTTCCTAATTATCTAGAATAAGCCTAGGGTGTCTCCACCTTTTTGTTTTATGTTATTGTAACAGCAAAAAGCATAATAAGAAAAGTGTGAACATATATTTCAGAATTTGGTGGACTGTAGATAGCAGTCATCTATTTACCATAACACCCACCTTCCTACTCCATGCTCTGTCAGTAGTTTAATTCTTTAAGAGAGTAATGCCCCTTCTAGCTTGTATGTGATGGCTCATGGAGCCATTTATACCTCTTCCTATTGCATTTTGAGGGGGCGAGGATACCTAATTACCACACCATGTTAATGAGACCAAGTCATTAGAACCATCCCTTTTGGGGTCTTTGCCTTCCTTCTCACCCTGGCTTGGCATCTTGCAAATGTATGCTTTTGACAAGGGAAACCTAGAAGTGTGCTTGTGAAAGTTCAAACCCTTCGTACTCTCTGAAAATACCTCAAGAGCCATGTGCTTACTAATGGCCTAATTTTCATACATAAAGGACAGGACCTGACTGCTATTTGTAGCTCATTTGGGGTAGTTAATGAGGAGTAACCTAATGAAGAGTCTGGCAAACAGCACAAGGGTGGCCCTGAATTGGTTTAATCATCTTTCTTTAGTGAAGGTCTATTCATCTTTCTTTTTTTTTTACCTGTGTAAAGGGAGACCAAAGGGGTGACTCATTTGCATACTTAGCAATGCTATATCCAGTTCAGATTTTGTATTATAGGTTCAAAATAAGCCACTGTTTAATGAGTCCATTTCTAACGTATAATTCACTGACAGGATAAACATGCCTATTCAATGTGCTATTTAGGAAAAAAAGCATTAAATGAGGTCTGAATTGTTAAACAGCGCTATAAATGTTCAGCACTTTATATTTTCGCATGCTTTGTCTGCATATCTTCCTTTTCTTTCCAACCTTGCTTGGATCCTTTTTTAAAATCACTGTCTCATAAAGCATGTAATTTTAAGTAACAAGACTGCAAGGTGACATATTGCAGTCCTGGGATTGTTGAGTCAGGCCTTCTTTCGTCTCACAACTGTTAAAATCTTCACATTGGAAAAATATGACTAATTCCCTCTAATTCTCCAAAACCTTCTCCAGAGAAAAATCACATCTTGTGCTACTCAGATGCTATAAAAATGACTCCCTCGTGGCTTCTCGCTGCTCTCAGTGTGTAGCCAGCCTAACGGCAGGCTGGTGCTCACAGCAGTGGTGGGCTGCTTTGAGAAGCTCTCCTCGCAACTGTATCTGAGGATAAGCCGGTCAGAACCCATGACACAGACCCCAGGTCAAGGTTTATCTAGCGAACTCGTTTGGTGCTTTTCTCACTAATATGGTGAGGTTCTCCTACAGAAGCCTTGAACTTACGGATGACCTAGCACACGTGCTCTCCAGTTCCTCAGAGATGATGGAGATCTCTGAGATTTTTAAATGTATTTAGTACAGGATCTATAGGGTCTCACTACACAGACCAGATTCGGAGCGATCCTCCAGTTTTCAGCCTCCCAAGCACTGGGATTTCAGGTGTATGCCATTAAGCCCAGGCTCAGCAGCCCTCTCAGCTCACCCTGGGGGCGGGGCCAGAATGGCGTACCGGGGATTGAGCCCCTGTCTTGGCGTTTGCCTAAGCAGGCTGTGTAATCCACCGAGCTATCTGGCTGGTCCTGAGATGTTCAGATATGTGTGATCACTACAATTTGTTTCAGAAAATATCGAGAGCCATTCTTATGTTTGCTTGTAAATAATTATCATAGCTGTTCTTGATGCTTAAAATGTGTTCTTCTTAGAACACATCTGTTTTAGTTATGCTTCTCTTATTGTTGGGATAAATACCTGACACTCAAAATGAGGGAAGAGTTTATTTAGCTCACAGTTACTGGAGGTTTCAAGATACTGGAGGAGAAACTGGGGTGCTGCTGTGTCCAGGATGACCCTCTCCACATCTCTGAGAAAGCACAGGCTGCCAGTTTAATGGTACATGCCTCTCTGGCTCCGCCCCTTGGGCCCCACTCTGGTTCTCTGGCCCAACCCCTCAAGCCACTCATTAGTCCTCCAGTCTGTCTGCCCCATAATTTACATGAGGCTTTGGAGGGACAACTAGACAAACCATAACAACATCTCTTAGAACTACTCAAGGAAGTGGTGGCATGTGTCACTTAACAAAAGAGACACATGGAAAATGCATAGCTAAGTGATTTTGTCATTGTGTCAATATCTTAGAAGACACTTACGCAAACTTAGCTTTTATTTAGCATTTAGTTTCATTTGTTACAGACAGGCATGGTAAAGACACTTGGCATCTCTTCTGCCCCTTTCCCAGCAGTGGGGGCGATTAGTCTCTCTGCAGGTTCTTGAGTCACTCCTCAAGGTTTGCATCTGCATCAGCTAGGATTGAGGCTGTAGCCTTCGCCTTCTTCCCACCAACAGCCATGATGAGTGGGCCTCCAGGAGAAGGGGGTTTAGATAGCTCATCTGTCAGGCTCAGTCCCAGCTCTTCTAGGATGTGTGCCACTACAGTGGCACTCTCCTCTTCACCTTCCTCATCTCCCATGGCATCATCAGTGGCATCATTCATCATCTTCTTCATGCCCATGATCTCTGCCTGCTGCTCAAACCCCATCATGATTGTCTGGATCTGGGGCATTTCAGCTGTCTCTTCATGGTACCCATGGCCTTGGTGACACCCTTCATGGCTTGTGCCATTGAGTTGTTGGACTTCAGTGTCTGTATCTTCAGGGACACAGCCTGGATGTTGGCCCTCACCAATGCAAACTTGTGCACATAGCGCTAGGTACACACTAGGCCTTTTGCCATGATGTGCACAGCATCCATCGGCCCTTGCTTGGCCATCTTTTTGATGTTTGCAATGATTTCTTCTCCTGAGTCTCCAGCTTCTGTTGTTCCCAGTCTAGCTCATGCATTGCATGGTTTAGCGCCTGCTGGTTCTGGCACAGCAGCTCCTTTAGAGTTTTCCAGTGTCCAAACAGCAGATCCATGATGATTAAGAATCTAGTGTCAGGCAAGGATGCCAGCACCTGAAGTTCAGATTTACTGTCTAGAGCCAGAGGTGTGGATTTAGCATCTCGGATGGGTTGGGTTTGGTGGAGGACCTGGGAACACTACTGTCTTTGGGACTCTGAGCACATCAGACAAGACAGCTGTGGCAGAATGGGTGTGGGGCTCTGGGCAGGGCAGTGGTATGCAGAAAAAGGTACCCTGGCTTTGGAGGATATAGGCAGGGGCACTCAACATGCTGAAACACAGTGGTCAGGGAATCCAAAAAGGACCGGGTCTGACAGGACTCCAATGTACCCAATTCCTTGGCCCAAACTCTGGGACACTGTGTCTGGCCCAGACCTGCGGTCTAGCAGGCCCTAGCTGTTGTTCCTTAGTCACTTGATGTGGTCTTTTGGTGCAGTCAAGAAAATGATAAAGTTGAGATGGATGAAATTGTTTAACAGTAAGCTTCTTTATGAGTAGAAAGACTACAAAGTACCAGTAAGTAGTATAGTAAATACATGAACCAGTTACATACTCATTTCCTAACATTGTTAAGCATCGTGTGTTGCACACCAGTAGTGCAGCCAGATTATTGACACCAGTCTCATCCCAAACACATGAGAAATGCATTACACTGTGATGTCACAATGCTTATGAGCTCATAGGAAATTTTCTGCACCATTGCAATTTTTATGGCATCACGTTGTACATGAGATCCATCAATGATCAGATCATTGTTCTGTGGCACATGACTATTACACAGCCTGATTTTCAGGTAAGCAATTTGGGATGCAGGCCAGTTAGGTACGCTCTCGTTTTGCATAAACAGAAATTTTGCCTTTCTAATTTCAGTCTCCGCTCCTTGCAACACTTGATGGCTATGTAGTCTTGGCATCCTTCCTTTTCTTCCTGCTACTTGTGTGTGCCCATTGGCTTTGGAGTGCTTCCCTTTTCCACAGGCTCATGGCTTTAGTGCCTTTCTATTCTGTGTAGTCTGAGAAGTAGAAGTGCCAGGAGGAGTTATGTGCCTTTGGTGCAGCTTTGGCCAGTAGCTGGTGGCTTTGACAGTATTAAAAGTCTTCATTCTCTTAGCTTGTGGAACATGCTCTCGCTCTGCAAAGCTTTGTTTGGTGGCTTCTTGTTTGGCCTCTTGCTTTCCTGATTGATCCTGCTCCTCTGTCCTAACTGGCTATCTCTAGGAGAACATTTCCAAATTGCATCTGTGCAAGAATTCTCATCTCAGGGTTTATTTCTGGAGAACCCACCCTAACACAATTCTCTTGCCCATAGTTTCCTGATTAAAAAAGTTATCTTGGGGCATGATGCTGGGATTTCAGTTAATGCATTCAAACCTACTTGCAGAAAATGTGAGATCTGAAAATTAAAAGAAAAAGAAACTAGACATGCATCAAAAGAAGGAAAACTAGACATGGGTGGAACTTGAATTATTCAGTGAACAGAAGCAGGTATTTTTATTCTGAGGTCATCTTTTTTCTCTAGTGCAGGCAACTCCTTATTTATATTCTGCTCCTCAAACCCCATACTCTGTATTTCCATTTCTTCACATAGCTCCCTCTGATGTGAAGCTTCTATCCACCTCTTAAAGGATGATGAAATTAAACTACATGTAGGGGTGCATACCTGTAAGCCCACCACTTGAAGTCTCAAGCAGACAGATCCAAAGTTTGAACCCATCCTGGACCACATACCAAGACCCTGCCTCAAACAAGCAAAATCAAAACAAAGCTGAACCAAAAAGGGCATGAAACCTCTTCTAATAGGGAATTTTTACTATAAGAAATATGACTTATTAGGCTCAAGAAGCCATAGGACTACTTATAATGAGAATCAAGGTTGGCTTTTGAAGGCCTCGGAGCAAGGAGATTGAAGTACTCCAGAATGAAAATTCATAGCAAGAACTAAGAGAGGGGACAATTCTTTCCCAGTGTAGACCGAAGAGCCTTCTTAGGGTAGAAGTCATTGAAGGCAACATGTTCTCATTGTTGGTGCTGATGAAGTGAGAAAACTTGGCTGGTAGCCTTAGCAAACAGCTGGAAGGGAGTGTGGGGTATGGATGTGGGTGCAGTAGTAGGTGTGTTTGTGTGTGTGTGTGTGTGTGTGTGTGTGTGTGTGCAGTTTTGTGTGACTGAGTGTCTAAATGGACGTTTGTGTGTTTGAATGTATGCATTTGAATGTCTGCATGTTTGTATGTGTGTGGTGTGAGTGTCTGTACTGTGTTCTGTGCAGTTGCTGAAACTTTGGAGGGGGGATAGAGGGGATAAAGAAAGACAGGAATCAATACACAAAAGCTGAGGTCAGGTGGAGCTTTCCCTTCTGATGGGAGAAGGCAAACTGCCCAGCACGTGCAGCACATTTATTTGTACAATCAGCATATGAACAAGTTCATGGAGAACTTAAGGGGTGGGTAGGGTCTGGGTCAGGAAGGATATCTAATCTATTCAGAGAATAGCAAATCTTGGGATAGAAAACTATCTGCATCAGCTCAAGTAAAGACCAAGCCATTATGTGCATTGGCTCCTGAGCTGTGCATACTTTCATGGGGCCCTACCAAGCTCATTGTCCTAGGTACCCAAGGTATGCACAGGATGGCTCTCAACATGTCTGTGCCTATGTGTGCTGACTGCTTGTGGTGTGTGTGTGAGAACGACTGCAGTGGAGGTGGAGGAACTGCACTCTACTCAGAGTTTCATTTTATTCTTTTCCTCCTACCAACCCTATAAGACAAGCATGAAATTGTCCACCTTAGCTATTTTAAAGTGTACAAGTTTCAAGGGTCAACCTTATTGATATCGATGTGCCTCAGCTCTCCAGAGCTCCTCTGTCATGAAAAACAGCCTAGTGAACTCTGCTGCCATTCCTCTGTCAAGGTATGTGCTCAGCCTCCTGCCACCAGTGAAGCTTCCTCCCAGGGTGTCCTCTAGGAAGGGAGAGGCTCAGGGGAGAGCAGTGCACAGGTGAGTTCTGCACTTGGAGAAGGCCGAGCAAAAAGGAGAAGCAGATTGCTCTAGAGAAGTGGCAGTCCATATGCTTAAATGTCTGCGGTGCACTGTGACGTGACGTATGCTGCTTGTGAAGGGTGGCGTGCATGATTCTATCCAGAAGCCCGAGGGAGGAGACGCACACATGTGCCGGTAGGTGTGGGTGTGAGTGGGAGCGTACAAGGTGGAGCCCTTCTAGGTGCCAAGTGTGACTGCTCTGTGTTTGAATAGAGCTGTTTTCTGAAAGGGGGAGTGAATATGGAAGTGGCCTCTGAAGAAACCGCCAAAGGCCTATCTATAAGAGGACCTCTAGGCCTATTTCACTAAATGTCACAAATGAAATAAACTCTTTTGTATACACAGATACATATATATATTCTTTTACACACAAAATGGTCTATTTATATTCCCTTTTTTGTTTACTTATGTCATAGCATAGATATATAGCTACTTTCTCTTAGTATAATGAGAAGAAAGTTTTGAACTAATAGTGCTTCGACAAGATATCATGTCTCCATCTTGCACTATGGATAAACACTACAAAGACACCATATGCAATGTATTAATTATTATAACAGTACTACTAACCTGTTTTGAAACTGTCTCATTGCTACATCTTTCTCAATAAAATTAATATAAAAATGAAATAAACTCAGCATATTCACTGTGACATACAAGATGCTATATAATGCGTTTGTCACCAATCCACTCGGCACCTTTCTGGGCTACTCCGTTCCACGCATGGGGTTCAGCCACAGCAGTCTTCTAGACCCCCCGGCCCTCAGTGTGCGCTCCTCCTTCACCCACAGAGCTTTGTTCCCCTCTGTCTGGCTGATGCTTTTCCTTCTTAGGCCTCAGCTTCCACATCAGTTGTTCGTAGGTGTCCATGACCAGTGCCTCTGGCATCAGCACGCCTCCTGATAACTTTCCACTACAGCCCTGTGTTTGTTTCTTTTACTGCACTTTGTCTTCTTCTCTGATGAGCAGATGAGACAGGAGCTATCACCGCTTTACAAGCATCTAGCCCAACAGAAAAATAATTTCCGATCCTTGCTATCCAGCCCATTCCACAAGTATATGTTAATTTTTTTTAAAGGTGATTGTGGACACTAGAAGAAATAGAGGTGGAGAAGGAATTAAACAGCTCTGCATGTGGAGAGAATTCCCTAGAAAGGCTGAAAGTTTGTACTGTGGTTGTAGAACCTTTACAACATCCAGGAGCTATTTTGGGACCCAGGTCCCAAAATATTTAGGTGGAGTAAGGGTCATGTGGCCCTCAGTATGAGGTAAATTCCTTAGAGGACATCACTTTTGGAGGCCAAGAGTTGTAGTGTTTTAGAAAATGAGACCTAGAAGTTATCTGAAAGTGCTGCTACTTGCTAGCAGGGACACCCTGAAGCCCTGCTTATTTGTATGTGGCAGGAAGAGTTGACCTGTTATGCTGGTTAGCTCTGGCTACAGCCTGAGGAAACCATGACTGGAGTGCTATGGCTTAGATCTACAAAGTCCCCAGAAGTCTCGTGTCCTGAGATGAGGCTTCTGGAAGGGGACTTGTTCACAAGGGCACTGTAGTCACCAGTGGATTCATCCATTGAGAAGGTCGTGGCTAAGTGAGAAGCGCACAGCTACGGTCTAGGTGTGAAGCGGGTCCCTGGGAAGTGATGTGGGTGGGCATATTCTCACCCTAGGCTTCTTTCTTGTCTCCTTCCTGGCTGCAAGGTGAACAGCTGTTTTTAGCCAGGCCCCTCTGCTGTGCCATTTCTGCTTTGGAGATTACTAGCCACAGAATGAATTGCCCCAACCAAAGAGCCAGATTAAACCTCTCCTTCTCCCCCTTTATGTTGGGGGTGTTGGATATTTTGTCCAAGCAATAGGAAAACTTACTAATGCACAAAGCCTATCAGAGACTAGGGCCACAGGCAGGGCCACAGATCTAGGACATACAGATTTCAGGCCTGGACAATGATGACACAGCTAAGAGCTCATTGAAAAGGGCGCTTGTCTGGAATCATAATCCCTTTGCATCTGACACTCACAGGTTGAACACATCTTGCAGAGTGGTATGTCCTGGCTTCTCAGGCTTTGGACAAGGTAAGAAGATGGGGGAGGATCCCTTTTCTGTCTAACACTGATGGAGGATTCTCAGCTTCTGACTTGGGTGCAGTGTGTTCTCCTAAATAATGCAGGGACCTGGCCTCTCCTCAAGCACAGTTCTCAACCTATCCAGAGGTCAAATGGAAGGGGACTTGGGTTCAGAGAGATGGGTACTCTGGGAAAATGGAAAGGAGCAGTCTTATATAACTAAAGGATGACACCATCTAGCCATTTTTGATCCAAAGTTCTTCTGTTAAACATCTGAGAGGCAGCTATATGTGGTTTGCTCTTACCACTGATGAAAACAAATTTCTGTTTATCATTCAGTAAGCCCTCACTCCCAACATTATAGATTTGTCTTGTACAGCTGATGAAAAATCACTTGGCATTTTTTTCTTCTTAATCTTTTAAAAATATTTTATTTATTTAGCATAGGGTCTCACTATGTAGTGATCCTCTTGTCTCAGCTTCCCCAGTGCTGAGATTACAAGTGTGCACCACATGGCCAGCACAGCATGCCCAGGATTCCAGGTCTGGCATGGCATGCAGTACTGGTGATAGAACCCAGGTCCTTGCATGTGTCAGGTAGGCACTAAGACCATAGGGCTATCTCTCCAGCCCCAGCTGGCATTTCTTACAGAGATAATAGAAAGCCTTAAACTAGTGATTTCTGATAAAAAGAGTCTTAAAAAAGGGCATCTGACAAATATGCTGTGAGATTGTTAAAGTCACATAACTGGGCTGGGCTTGCTGAGGTTTCTAGCGGGGTTGGCCTGGTTGGAACAAGGTAACTGTAATTAAAGAATGGTCCATGATAAGTCAGCCACATTTGGGAGCCAGTGGCCTCTGTAGGATGGGGGACTATGTGGAATCATATACTTCATATTCTGGGGTCTTGGCTTCTTCTTCCCTCTGACTCCAACTCCTGGGAGGGATGCATAACATATCTCTGAAGTCAGCATTTTTCCCTCACCCAGTTAAATCCCCATCAGTGAAAGCAAATGCAGCACTTGAGAAAATAAGAGTTCATTTGCAGAAGCCCAGGTATGGATTGTACAAATAATGTTGACGAGTGTTCACATAGCTCATCACCTGTTCAAGCAACTTTCTGAGCTGTTGTCACAGGCTGAAGAGATTCTGTCAGCCAGTCAGAAACTGGGTCACAAAATGTGTGAAACATGAGGCTTTCTCCCAAGGCACCTCTGAGCCCAGGCATCCAGGGTGGGAGAGACATCCCCAAACTATCCATTGCCTATTGGGATTGGCTGGAGCTTTTGAAGTTGTCCAGGTACTGTATGCTGCCTGTGATAGGTGGTCCTCACCCAGTACCTAGGATCAGGCTCTAAGATCACTTGATCAATCAACACACTGAAATGGGTTCACATAGCCAAAATGGCAGCCATAGGCCACTTTGCTTTTCTCTTGCAGTGTTGTGGTTAGAAAGCCCAAATTCTTATTTGAGCAGGATATAGATGGAATCTTTTTTGAATTTCTTTTGTGTGTTGGGTATCTCTCAAATGAGAATGCATTTTCCACTTCAAACAACTCTTTCCTTCAATGTCCTCTTTCCACTGTCCTTCCTTCTTGGCTCCTTTCCCTTCTAGCTCCTTTTCTAACACCCTCACACTTAATCACTGGTTGCCAAGATTATCCTACAATAGTAGGTTAAATCTGGCAGTTTAGGGGATGGTTAGATGAACTGTTTCCAGAACTGCACACAAATCTGCACGTGTACACAGGCGACCTATGCTTCAATGTCTACTATCATGGCGTCTTTCAAATCTATGTACTCCTTGGGTTCCCATTCGGAACACTCAGGATGAGGCAGAGATGCGGCAATGATTTCAGTGAGTTAGCACACCCAGGGAGAGCATGTGAGACAGATAGCAGGGTGGAGGAAGGGGGCGGCAGAGGGAACATTTCTAGATTTAATCTTGGTCTTGTTGCCTTATCAACTTGATGTAGATTGCAAAAAGGTGGCTTTTTATCTTAATAATTTTTTTTGGAAGCCAGAGTTGTCTTAACAATAGCACTAAGACAGGCCGACTCTCTGTCTCATCGTTTTTGTTTCTAACTTTGCTTCTCAAAAATGGCTCCTGGAGCCGGGCGTGGTGGCGCATGCCTGTAATCCCAGCACTAGGGAGGCTGAGGCAGGAGGATTGTTGTGAGTTCGAGACCAGTCTGAGCTACAAAGTGAGCTTAAGGCCAGCCTGAACTGCACAGTGAGACCCTGTCTCAAAAAAGACAAAAAAAAAAAAAAAAAAAATGGCTCCTAGAATTTTAAGATCAGAACCTAACAAAGGAAGAGAGGGTGGGTAAGTTGTGCTAGATGTAGCGATTTTATGCCAGTGTCCTCGATGTCTAGGTCTAAGCCCAAAATACTGAGACTGTGTGGCCACTGCTCCCACATTCTCTATCTGCCACATTTACTCATGCACTAATTTATTTTTTTCATGAGGCAAAGTTTTGGTGTGAATGCATATGTGGCGTCTGTGTGTGGCTTTTTGTTGGTATTGCACTTGTGCTTAAACAAAAACCCAGTGTTCTAAAATTCGGTGGAGTTTTTTGTCTTATGTTTCTCAGCCAGCAAGTCATGGACATGTGTGGCTAGCTTTTACTTTCCTACCTGCTTGTGTGGCATTCTACCAAGCTAGAGCATTGCCTTCATGGCTTCTCTTTTACCTGCTCCCATGGTCATCAATTAGGAATTCAGAGTGTTACAGATTATAAGAAGTTGATTTGCCTTGTGTTTTTTTCCTCAGGATTTTCAGTCCTCCAGGATCCAACTGTTCATCCTGAATGTTGTGTGTATCATGAAGGCAGAGTAAATATTTACTAACTAATGACATCCAAAGGGTGTGTTCAAGGATACTAAGTGCTTAAGCTGATCTATTTTCTGGAAAGGGAAAGGCATTTGTTTAGGAGGTCATCCATGGAAACCATAACGGACTGTGTTCTGTGTCCTTGATGTGGATCCAATGTTGAAATAGATGATATTTCAATGCTAAGGCAAATAGGTGGTTTTAGAACAGCCTTTTGTGCAGTGTGGGCAGCCTCATGCAGTCTCAGGTCCTTCTAATGAGAGGTGTAAGAGGCTGCACTGAGAAGAGTGAGCGGTATGTTTCATGGGGCATCGGGCAGTATTTCTTGGAAGAAAGAGGATGCCAGTCCCTATTCGCTGCCTCTATAAAAAGGGTAAGCAGTGCTCAGACTCCTTTGTCCCTCAACCCCATGGTGCAGACATTTAGGTGAATGTGGAGAGGGAAATTCATATATTAAGAAGCCATCATGAATCTTTGCTGTTTCTCAGGTTCCCGTTGGGAACCATTCTTGATCATTTCATCTGTCTTATGCTACTTTTAAAGCAAAAAAGAAATTTTTTTGGTTGCTTCCCATTGGGATACCCTACAAACAAAGAGTGGGACTGAAATATGTGAGGTAGAACATAAATTCTGAGATGCCTAAGACAGCACTGAGTTCAGAGTCAATGTTAAAAAAAAAATGGATCTAAATTATACTCTTGCAAAGTGGTAAACCACCCTTACTACACAAAAAATTCACAAATAAGGGGCAGGGAGCTAGCTCAGTGCCCTATGCACCTGTCTGGCAAGTGCAAGGACCAGGGTTTTATCCCCAGTACCGCATGCCATGTGGGCCCCAGAACCCTGAGTGCACCATGCAGGCACTGAAACCAGGTGTGATGGTGCACACCAATAATGCCAGTGATGTGGAGCCTGAGACAGGAGGATCACTGTGAGCCCAAGCTTTGTAGGGTGACCCTGTACCAAATAAATAAATAAATAAAAATATAACAAATAAAATACAACTTTTTCATGCATTCCAGTTTATGATACTTAATTTAAAATTCTGCTTCATGAAGTATAGACTACTGATCTTTGTAAGTTTGATTTAAAGTAAAAAATAAACTAGCTTGCTTTTCAGTCAGTTGTCTTTTATTTTAGTTGTTTGAAAGCCAGTTATTGTCTTTCTGTTTCAAAATGTGGCATTGCCATTATTTTATAGGTTTTGTTTTCCAAGACCAGAGCTCAGGAGTTTATTTCTTTCCACCTGCCTTGCCTGGAATCAGGACATTTGGCACAAGCAGAGCATGGTGCTTCTCAGCTCAGCAATACAAACATTACCGATGAGAAAATGGCAATGTTTTCAACTAGATTTTGCTTTAAGTGGCTGTTTTTCCTCCTCCCCTAGAAGCTTATCACAAAAATTGCCGAGATGAAGACCTCAAATACAACGAGTCACCATGCTAGAAAATGATGATTTCTTTTTCAGAGCAACATAATAAAAAATATAACATTCCCCAGATGAGATTGTTTCACATTGCTTTAGTCCTTTTTGCTCCAACTTTATTGAGGAGTAAACTCTTGGAGAACAGAAGAGAGGGCCAAGGAGGATGGGTGGCCAGGAAAGCGGGCTGGTGGAAGGTGCATCCAAAGCTGGGCCCAGCCATGTGTGGCTGGCTGCTCTGTCTCCTGTGCTTACCCTTTGGGAAGTTGTATAACTGTGTTGCAGGAGGATCAAGGGTCAGAGTTACTTGCATCCACTGAGTTCAATAGGGCTTAATCTTCTTAAATTTCTGGATTGAGCATGCCATTCTCAGAGCTCTGATCAATGTATCCTTGGTTATATTTCAGTGATGGCCTGAGCTTCTAGCCTGACACATGGAGAATGATTGATCACTTGATTAGAAACATTCCTCTTCCAGACCGTGAGCTATGGAAACAGATCGTAATTGTTGATCAAGCTGTCCAAGTTGCTCACGTAAATGACTTCTTGATTCACATACTTTAGTTAGGCCACTGCCCTCAGAAAGGGACCAGCATCAAGGCAAGTCTGAGGAGGACAGGAGCTATTCAGGCATTCATGGTTATTTAGAATCTACTCATTCCATCCTTGAGCATGTTGGTGCCTCTCTCTTCTCTATTAACTCCATGCTAGACTTACTGGTGTACCCTTCCAGTGAGCCAGAAGCAGTCATAAGGCTCCAATTTATTTCTAGCTCAGCTCTCTGGGTTATTTCTGGAGATGGGCATACTCTGACTGAATTCACTGCTTACTGAGTCCCTTCACTTTGGGTCACATAGGGAACATCATGGGTCTCTGGAAGCTTTCGTGAAATACTCTGCTATCTCTTTCACCAGACACTTGCAGGAGAAACCCCTGGAAGCAAGTAGAAAAGGATACATAAAAGGTGAAATCCTATCTACTGAGTAGAAAATGTCAAGTTTGTCATCCAAAGAGAGAAGACTTCAGATTCCAGGACATACAGAGCAACAAGAACATTAGTGATTTGTGTTATTTAGAATCACCTTTACATTTGTTCACTGCTTTGGTCTTCTAAATGGTTTCAAGCCCCATTAATTCTTTCAATTTGGGCTGAATCTTTCATTCCCCGTGACAGAGCTCATCTACTGAGTCTTCATTGTTCTTAATTTTAGTTTGAATTATTTTTTAAATTTGTTACAGGCTCTCACCATGAAGTTCAAACTCAGTTATTTGCCACTCTCAGGCCCCCCAGCGCTGGGATTATAGGTGCACACCACCACACCCGGTTTCAGGGCTGGTATAGAGTACCAGGGTTTTAGGAGCTGGCACAGCAAGCAGTACTGGGGATCAAACTTGGGTCCTTAAGCTTGTTAGGAGCTTAGACCGCTAAGGTATCTCACTGGCCCTAACATGAAATATTTTTTAAAAATTTTATTTTATTAGTGTATGTATGTAGCACATGATGGTTACATGTATCATGAGGACTCTGTAAACCCATGTGTTGTGTCTTACCATATTTGGAATCAGGTGTATGAAAGTCCTAATTCTTGGGCTTTTCACACAAAATCTTGCAAACCTCAACTCAAGTGACTCAGCCACTCCACGGAGTGGGTGAGCATCAGTTGGTTGGTGGTGTGAGCACAGGATAGGTTACACTGCATAACCTCTGGCAGTTAGCCAGAAAAGAAAAGCAATCATCGAGGTCATTAGTAGTGGCCCCACCTGGGCCCTGGCAGGCACCCATAGCACTTTCAACTCACGGACCATGGTTTCCCAAAGCTCTCCAGGCATTCTTCAGGCCAAGGCGATCTGTGCAATCACTAACACATCCTTCTGTGCCTGGATTAAAGTCCTGGACCAAGGAAAGATGAATGCGGAAACAAGGATGAAGCCACCTGGTTTTATAAGACCTTGTGTTTTACAGGATTTGTTCAGCTGGTTGGTGCTTGGGCAGGAGGCCACGGTGTAGGCTTTTATGTTCCTGCTGCTTGGGGTCCTACTGAGAATTGTGTAAATTAAGTGGTTCATGATGCAGAACAATGGTTTGGACCTTTGGGGGTTGGGGTAGTCAAAAATAATTGACAAGGGGGTATTGTGAAGGGAAGTTTCCAGAAGCTTGGATAGTGTAGAAATAAAGGGATAATGTTGCTGGGAAGAAATTATCCACAGTTCTCTAATTATTCTTTTTTCCAGGCCAGAAACACAGTTGCTAGTAAGAACTTCACTCTGAGTTATTTTTTCAGTGATGTTTATATTGCAGATAGCTCTCTGTTTGTATATCAAATATCCTAGGAAGACGGAGATAGTGTCTTTCTCTGGAGCAAAGAATGTTCTGTCCATTATAAAAGTTTCACACAATTTTCTCTTTCTTTTTTATACTAGGACCTTGCACTTACCAGGCAGGCAGGCAGGCACTTAAGCCACTAAGTTGTCTGTCTGGCCCAAACTGAATCTTCTGCATGTGCAGGCAGAGTTGGTTGATCTCTGCACAGTATGGATATAACTATGGGAGTTAAATCTCAAAGAACCTAGGAAAGTGATGATTTCTGGATACTGCAATTATTGTGAGCAATAATTGTTCTGCCTTCTGAGCTACCATCTCAATGTGCTGCCTTCCAGGCAGGGTGGAAGACTGGCGCCTTCAGCATTCTTCATAATCTAATATTGCTGGAAAGTACTTTGTAATAAGTTAGAAATATACAAATTATGCCTTATACCCTTGATTTTTTTTTTATTTAAAGCAATAATTGCAGCTCATAAGCCAAGCAAGTCAATAGCAAGAAGAAGAGAAGGGAAAAGGAGCACAGCTACGACGAAAAGAGAAAGAGCAAGATGACCTAATGAAGCACCGCCCTCCAGTGACTGCACCAAGTGTAAATGATATAAATGCTACTTTATGCCGAATAAAAAAGTATAAGCCAACCGTATGCTGCCTACAATGGGCACACTTTGAATATGAAAGTACAAATGCATAAAGAGTGAAAGGACAGAAAAAGATGCATCATGTTAATGAGAGAAAACCTGGAGTGTTCAGCAGAGGAAAGCAGAACCTGAGAGTTTGCAAAACCCTCAGCCCATCCATGTTGCAAAAAAAAATAAGCAAGATTGTGCTCAAGAGAAAGCTAAGGATGTGGACACACAAGTGCTTGATGGCATGAGTGGTCATGTGGCTATGGACTTGATTTCCTGAGCAGAAACAGCGAGAGCTGGAACTGAAGGGGACAGAGCTAGAAGGAAATGAAGAAAGCTGCTGCACTTGTCAGGTCCTGTGTGTGGGTCACAGGGCTACGAGGCACAGCCTTTGAGGACAAGGAAAAAAGGCCCCCAGTGCAGCTGAAGGAGCACCACGTCTGGCAGCATTTGACTTTGTGGGCATGGGACATGCTCAGGAGCCCCGGCGTCTTTCTTCTTTGTGATTTCTCCTTAGAGAGGAAGCATTAGGCTTGTGCACGCCCCACTGCTGTATTTTGGAAACATGTAACCTATGTGGCTTGACAGGTTTGAAACTGGAGGATGATTTTCCCCAGGATACAAAAATCAGACCTTGATATCCATCTATATCTGATGTTAATGATATTTTAACGTGGCTCTGAACTTGAATTTTAGACTCAATGAAAAAATAAATTAATACTTTTGCTGAATGGAATGAATCTGTATGGATGTGAATTGGGGGTGTTGAAGGGCTAAGTGTAATGGACTGATGTTATGGTTTGTGTCTAGTTGTCCCCCCAAAGCCTCATGTAGTCATGGGGTAGAGACTTCTAGATTTTGTGATTAACTCATGATCCACTGGGACTATGTGTGACCCAAGGCTGGGATTATGGGTCATAGTACTGCTGGGATTATGGGTGTGAGTACTTCCCCCAGCCTCGAGCAGAGAGCCTGAATATAATAGAAGAGGCAGAGAGACAGACTCTCTGTAGCCATTGCTCTTTGTTGTTGTTGCTGTTCGGCCGCCATGAACTGTTGCTCTCTGCCATGTGCCCCTCTGCCTTGGAGCCAGCTGGATATGGACTGAAACCTCCAGTAACTGTGAGCTAAGTAAACCTTTCCTTCCTTCATTTTGGGTGTTGGGTATTTGTCCTGGCAATGAGAGAAGAGTAACTAAGACAACTGAGTACAGTAATACCTCAACTGTCAAGGTCAATTAATTTCAAATTGGTGTTTGAACACTGAAAACATTGAGAATTGAACATATTTTTATAATAAGAAATAAGAAAAGACCAAATAATTGGTTCTGAAGCCCCAAAATTACACTTATAAGTAAATTCATTTTTCCAGGACTTTAACAAATTTTGCAATGATTTCTTTCTTTAACTCTATCATGGTTCTCATAGTTTTCCTTGCAGCTTTTCTGCTGATATGCCAACTTTCTTTGGAGCCGTAGTTGCGGCACCTTACACAAACAGAGCTTTTAAAAAAGCACAGTGATGAACGTTCGAACAGAATAACGCAAGCACTCCACGTCATCTAGAGGAGAGCAGCGCTGAGACTGAGGCGGCACCCCTTTGGGTCCCCAGGGAGCCACGCAGTGTGTGTGACTCACTCCCAGCCTGTAGAGGGATTCTCTTTTAGTCACATTTTCAGTTTGAACATTGAGCAAAGTTAGGAACATTGAGCAGACATTCTATTGAATTCTGCTCTTCAAGCAGTGGGAAGTCAGAGTTTGGAGCCATTTGCTGACTGACACATCACTATATTTGTGTCCCTGAAAACTTTATGTGTTGGAACTTGCTGCTATCCTAGAATGGCTTGCCGCCACCAAAACCCTTCCTGGAGTTTGGTCTCAGTGCTGCAGTACCAAGAGGAGGGGTCTAGCGGGACTTGCTGGGGTTTTGCACACCCTTCTCATAGGAACACTTTGCTCATAGGCCTGGTTTAGTTAGCAGGAAATGGGTCACTGTGGCCGGTCCTCCACCCGTTCTGCCTCCCAGGGCCTCCTTGCCTGTCCACATTCTTCTAGGATGCAAGAGGGCTGTGTGTACCTCACCAGG
This sequence comes from Ctenomys sociabilis, assembly GCA_004027165.1. Taxonomy (NCBI): domain Eukaryota; kingdom Metazoa; phylum Chordata; class Mammalia; order Rodentia; family Ctenomyidae; genus Ctenomys; species Ctenomys sociabilis. Next base: position 24,045 of record PVKA01002823.1, read on the forward strand.
TGTGGTCACTTTATTTCCAGTTTCCTGTCCTCCACAACTATGAGCTAAGAGGAACCTCTTTTCTCTGTAGATTACCCAATATCTGTATCTGTTTTTCAAAAATAAGTTTATTGATACAATTTAGATATACATAATGATCAGATTCATCATAGGGAACTTGTACCAGTACACGGCAGGTCTTAGTTACCCTTCTTTTTCACCTATTCCCCTCCCCTCCTCTCAACTGCTCTGTCATTTACAAACTTTCTTTCCATCTTATCTTCCTCAACATTCTCCTTTCCCTTTAGACAGTTCCTTCCTACTTCACAATATCTATTACACAGTTTAGCTCTTACTTATACTGTTAGTTTCTCATCAGAGACTGCTATATTTAAATGTGTGTGTCTAATCTGTTTCACTTAAGAGTACGGTGTTAGGGTGCATTCATTTAAGTATAAATGTCTCAAGTTTATCCTTCTTTATAGTTGAGTAGTACTCCATCACATAAAAAAAACACATCTTACCTATCCATTCCTTAGTTTATGGGCATTTGGGTTTCCAGGATTTAGCTATTACAAACTGTGCTGCAATAAACCTGGGTACACATATATTTGGTATGATGTTTTTAGTTCTTCTGAGGAGATACCCTGAAGGGGGCTAGCTTTGACAAATGGAACCTCTAGTCCTAGGTTTTTTAGGAGTCTTCACACTGACTTTCACAATAGTTGCACCAGCTTACACTCGCACCAGCAGTGGAGAGGGGTTCCTTTCCGCCCACAAGCTCCCCAGTATTTGCTATTGGTTGATTGCTTGATAGCTGTTTTGTTTATGGAGTGTGATTCAATCGCAGAGTTGCTCTAATTTGCATCTCTCCAATAAGCAGTGGTGCTGAACATTTTCATGTATTTGCTTGGCATTTGTACTTCTGAGAAGTGTCTATTCACATCAGATGCCCATTTATGGATTGGATCTTAAACTTGGTGGGGAGTCTAATTTTTACATTTCTTTTTATGTTCTAGTTATTAATCCTCTGAAGAACAACTGGCCAAGAATTTTTCCTTTTACTCTACTGGTGATTTTTTTTTCTGTGCAAAATCTTTTTAATGAGATGAGATCCATGCTGTTGATTCTTTGTAGTATTTCCAACGCCATCAAAGTTTTGGTCATGGAATCTTTGCCTATACCTGTGTCTTCAAGAGTTCTACCTATTCTCCACCCCATCAGGTTTAGCATCCCTGTTTAGCTACTCAATGTTCATAACACAAAGTAGATTAAAATAAAACCCAAGTTCTTGATGTGAATGAATTTGAATATGGGGTCTTTGAAATGTAATTACATTTGGATAAGGTCGTGAGGTTGGGGCCACACATGATAGAATTGGTGTCCTTATAAGAAAAAGAAGATAGCTGAATTCTCCCTTTCTCCTCTCTACAATTTAAGGACATAGTAAGAAAGTAGCCATCCTCAGGTCCAGAAGAAAACCCTCCATTAGCATCCAAATCTGCTGTTACCACCTTGATCTTGCATTTTCCAGCCTCTAGGACTGTTAGAGACAGCATTTTTATTGTTTAAGCCACCAGTCTATAGTATTTTTCATCAAAAGCTCAAGAAGACTAAGAAGGGTCAGAATGGCTTGGACATATCTCCTTCTTGTTGAGGTCATTGTCTTCAGAGAATCTGACACAATGTCCTGTCTGTGATTTGAAGTCCTCCTCCTCTGGCTGGTAGGGATACAAACAAATGTCCCCAGGATTATTCCACCTGCTGGTCTTCAGTGTTTCCTCCTAGTGCCTAAAATAGTACCTAGGTAAGATTTCCTGAGTCATCTCTTAGCTCAGCTTTCTTGCCTCTGGTACTCTACTTGCCTCAGGAAGGTTAGCAACTTTAGCTTCACCACATATGGAACTTGCTTTCAGTGACAGTATGAACCCTGGGTTCCCCACAAATGACGTTACATTAAAGGTTCAGCTCCCACATGGTATCCTTGGCTTGTGGTGGAGCCTATCAGGTCTCTGGAGGTCTTGGGGTCATGGTGGGCCTGGTCTTGAAGCGGAGTTTGGAGATGTTGGCTGCCTTTCGGCCTCTTCTGCTCTTAGGCCATGTTCTGAGTGGTTTTGCTCTGCCCTGTGCCCCCACTGTGATGTGCTGCCTTGCTCAGTCCCTGAGGCAATAGGGCCAATCAAGGATGAATTGGAACCCAAGTGAACATTTCTCATTAAGTGGACTGTCTTGGGCAGTGCTGCTGTGATGGAAAGCTGCCTAGCACTGTTTCTCCAGACCAGGAGACACACAGGCCCTACTTCAGCTCTTCCCTGGCTAGGAACCCTACTGCAATTATGAACCTGAATAATTATATCACTTTATTGTTCTCCCTCCCACACGCTCCCTCTGGTGGCCTCTACTCACAAAATGTAACCCAACTCCAGCTGGCAAAGAAAAAGTATGTGAAGGGCCCATCTCCATTTTAACAGAACAGGCAATGAAGGATGAGCTAGAGGTAAAAGGCACAAATTGACACCAAACACTTGCTGAGCAAGATTGGTGCCTTATTAATACTGATATTCCTTGATGTACAGTGGGGTTATAGCATGGCAAACTCACCATAAATTTGAACAATCAAAAGTAAATATACTTTGCTTCCCAGGATTGGCAGAAAACACAGGATCTCAAAGTATCATCCCAAGACAAGTTCAAATTCAAAATATCCCTTCTAATCAATGATGTCATTTTTCAACATCAGCAGGTAGCAAAATCTTAAAGTTACATTAGCCCAAGTTGGGGTGTGTCTATATTTTGGTACTGGGTAGACAGCTGGGAAGTTTAGAATTATAAATCAATTATAAATAATCTTCAAAGAAAATATTTTTTTTAAATTTTGTGTAAATAAAATTCATGAATTCTAATGGAAGGAACATGGCTTCTTTCAACCTAGCAAATGACAAAATGAAACAATAGAAGTTGTCTTTGACTTATCAGAAGAGAAAAGGAGAAGAGCGCAGCTGTGTTACTGAATTACTTTCACCTACCAGGTGCCTTGCTTGTGTAACTATTCAACATTCTCAAAATGGTCCTGTGAAGAACATGGTCATGTGCAATATTACAAATGAGTAAGTGAATCTGGGTGATTTTCAGGCCTAAGAGTCTTTAGGGAAGCCTTCCAACAACGATGCTGACATGGCCAGCCACACAGTTTCACATTTGGTGCCCTAGAAATGAGACCCAAGATGCGTATCTTAAACAAATACCCAGAAGTTTCTGGTTTGTGTGGTCCATGGGCCACATTGTCAGAAACACTATTTCAGTAACTTAGTCAAGTTCTGTGGCTTTAAGGCAAGCTTCTAGTTGGGTGGGAGACTATTTGTCTCCCTAAGCACATCTTGTTTTCCCTGGTGCTCTAGCATTCTCTGAATTAGTAGCAAGAGTTGAAGAACAATTGTTGGGCTCACACTGGATCATTTCTGGCTCACCATAGATCAAAGGAATAAGGGAGATCATTAGCTGATGAACAATGGGTCCAGAGTGTTATGCAATGGGCCCAGAGTGGAGAAGAAGTGTTTCTGTGCCAACATTGTTGGAACAGCTTAGGTAGTTCACTCTGGTGATGACCTAGGAGCTCTTTCTCTTTAAATCAACTCACTATGCCCTTGTGGTGCTACCCTAGAAAAATCAGCGAATAATTAGTGAGTGTTCTTCTTATTTTGGAAGTTGATGTCAATCAATTACAAACTGCACAATTAAATTGCCAGGTAATGCAATCACTGCATAATGAGAATAATAAGCAACGACAAGTTTTAAGGCCCTCCATTGTCCAAGAAATTTTATGCGTTTCCAAGTTAATTGCCAGATGCAAATTAAAACTGCTTACTTTTAAGTGGCTCCAAATGAGATAACTTTAGATGTTTGTTCTTTTTTTATGGAGTGAGGCATCATTCGGTACTTGGATAAAGGAACTGAATAAAGCTGTGTTTTGTGTTGGGCAGATGTACCTAATTTCAGAGCATCTGGAGACAAGCACATTATTAAATAGCACTTATTCCACATGTGAGTGACTCATTTAGCTTTGATTCTGTCCTTCATCTGTAAATGGGACACGCAAGAAGTCTTAAGTTATTGGATATCATTCCCTATAAGAGTCGAAACAACATCTAAGCCAAAGCTAGGCTTTATGTTAGTTGAGCACAAAGTTCTGTAGATTCTGCCCAGAATTTGTGTTAGGATAGTGCCATTTCCACCCCATGAATATCACTTATTTGTTTCCTTCCATCCAACAAAGAACCCTGCTGGCAAAGACCGTGGTTTTGTGATGGGTAGAACAGCTTGACTTCATAAAGCTTCCTTCAGTGCAATCCCAGCAGCCTCTTAATTAGATAAACTGATTTTAAATGTGTGAGAACAAAGACAAGAATGACCAGGAATATTTAAAGGAAATAAAGAGTGATATAGGTCTATATCTGATGTCAAACATATGATGAAGTTATCAATGTTAAAATGTATTAATGCATGGCAAAAATACCCTAGAAATTAAAACAGAATAAAAAGCCCAGGAATGTAACCAAATATACACAGAAACTTTAGCTAATGTAGATGAAATTCTAATACAAATGAAGAGATATAGATTATTTGGTTAGTGGTTTTGAGTCATCTTCATAACTATATGGGAAAAATTAGATTCTCACCTTACATATCACACACACAGAATTAAAACTTTAATGCTAAAATGGAAATTAAAAGATTATAAAAGTATATAACATTTGGAAAATTTAAATAAGAATATTCTAGGAATAAATTAAATCATCAAAAAGATAAATCTTTTTATTTTGACAAAACAGCTACATCACAAATAATTTTTAATGGCCAGCCAAATAGCTCAGCAGATTAAAGCTCCTGCAAGCAGGTGCAGGGGCCTGGGATTCAATCCCCCGACCTGCTGTGCTGGCTTCTCCCTGGGGCATGCTGAGAGTGCCATTGAGCCTGGTTGTGGTGCCATGTGCCTGTAATCCCAGCTCTTGGGAGGCTGTAAACAGAAGGATCACTATGAGCCTGATCTAGTAGTGAGACCCTGAACACCCAGTAGACCCTTCCCTAAAATACAAAAACAAACAAACAATTTTTAAAAAAGACAAAAGGAAAAGAGCCAACACTGTATATTGTCTATGTGTCTTATTAATCAGTAAAATTAACAACTTAACAAGAAAGAGAAAGATGTGAAAGGATAGCTCATAGTAAAGGAAATATAAATGATGGCTTTCAAATGAACAAAATAATGTTCAACTTTATAAGATTAATAATAATTAGAGTTACTATAAGAATACATCATTCATTTTTTACCTACTACTTCAGTTCATTGTCGGAAAACAGTTTCCTACATTGTAGGCCAGAATATAACCTGGCGCAGTGTTTGTTGAGAGCCATCTATCACTGTCTTTCAGCATATGTGAAATGCTTTTGTTCTTTGCCCATGTATGCGTTTAGGTTTGTATCATCATTAGCTTTAATGATTGCATGAACTTCTGTCACTAAATGATACCCCATTGTGTACTTCCAAATATTTGCTGCCTTAACCAATGTTGTGATGCTGTGTCTTTATGAAACTCGATGTGCTGGTCCTATTCTTTTGGCTTCTGTAAGTAGAATTATTTGATCACTTTTAGTTTCTCAGTCTGACTTCGGAAAAAGAAACTGAGGATCCCTGAGAGAGGCCATTAATAAAAGTGATCTCCTGCCCTTCCCAAGTGTAGCTGCTCCCTGTTCCTGGCAGCTTGTGTACCTGTCCTCAAAAGTTAGCATTTCCTCGTGGTGTTCCTTGCCTTGCCTCTGACACTGTTCTGCTGCTTCTATTGCTTTCCTTTATGTATCATTTACCTTCAGGGGCAAGTCATGGCAGTTATTTTCGACTCTGGTGTAGCTCTTCTCTTCTCATGTGTTCCCATTTGTTGTGTCTGATCTGTCTTCGAGGAGACAGCAGAGGTCTGCTCAGAGCAGCTTAACGAAGCCATCTGTGTGTACAGAAAAGCAGAGACAATTAAAACCTGTTGACAACTTTGGGCAAAGCTGTGGGCCTAGCGTTCCATAATTTATGTGAAAAGCTGAAGAACAATCAGTTCAAGCTGGTTCTTCAAGGAAGCACAGCCTGTAACATGCTTTTGGCAGTTCAGCATCTTTGTACTCCAGTAATCGGAGTCCAAAGAATTCTGAGATGTGCAAGAAGGGCTCACGAATGGGCCTGGGCAAACAGACACACCTAGTGCCATGAGGACAGGATTGAAGTGCTGTTGCTGTTTTTCCCAGTCTTGCATCCAGCTCTGTTTCTCTGGCTAACAGATAAGCATATAGCACAGTGCTCCTGTCCTATTGTTCACTGTGCTTTTTTATTTTTTTTATTATTTTTTTTATTTTGTGGAACTGGGGATCGAACTCAGACCCTTGCACTTTCCAAGGAAGTGTTTATTCCACTGAGCCATCTCCCCAGCCCCTTACTGTGCTTTTAAGTCATAAATTTGAAGAGCTGGTCCCAACATCTGCTATGCTACTCAGCCACAGGTACATGCCAGGGGCCTGGGTGCTTGAGGGGGCAGTGATGTACAGAAGGACCTCATATCTCTGCCACCTGACCTGTGTCTCAGTCTCAGTGGTGTCACCTGCTATTGGGCCAACTCGTGCTGCTGCTCCTCACTTCCTGCCTAAAGCAGACCAAATAATCTCAGGCTTACGGGGTCAAAGTTATGGTTGGAGATGATTAACATGACATTTCTTTCCTTTTCTGTTTCTTTCTTTTTTGTATGTGTGTGTGCGGTACCAGAGATCAAACTCAGAACCTTGCACTTGCCAAACAAGCACTTATTCCACTGAGCTATCTCCCCGGCCCTGACATTTCCTTCTTTCCTTTCTCATCTCTGTTCCCATCCACCTCTTGTTATGCAGATTCTATGCTCATGCTTTTACCGAAATTGCTCCAGCCAGACCATATGCCTAGATAAAAAAGAACTTACAGCAGTTGGAATGAGCTAGGTTTGGTATGGGAAGCTAGAACCATCTCAGTTACCAAATTGCTCTTTGCATTGCTTGGTTCTTGGGAGCATCTATTGGTCAGTTTTACTCTCTTGGATCATTTTCTTCCCTTGTATTTCAAGAACCACTCTGGTTTCTCCCTTCTACCTCTGTGGGTTCTTCTAGCTCTTCTGTGTTTTCTCCATTTTTCCTCTACCATTTCTCTCCTGGATCTTTTTCTTCTATGCACCGTGGGTACATAGCCCCATTCATATCCATGGTGTCAGTTATCATTCATATATCAGAAGGTCCACTACATAGTTTAAGTCCAAGCTGTAGCTGGCTTCCAAATGGGCTGCTTTGGGACTGGGGAGATGGCTCAGCGGAATAAGCACTTCCCTGGCAAGCACAAGGGCCTGAGTTCAATCCCTGGTCCAGCCAAAAAAAAAAATCCTTCAGTATGAAGGGGGTTCCAAATGGGCTGCTTTGTCATCATCTATTGGTGCAAGAAGTCCGGAGGTCAAGATTTCTAATGGGAATAGTTCAGTTCAATCTGCCCTTACCTTGCTTTCTGCTGGCTTGGTGAATGCTGTCTGAAGAGCAGAGGCTAAAGTTTGTGAGTTGTATATAAAACTTAGAAAAGGAGCCAAATTTTCATGTGCACAGGGACCAGCAGTAATTGCATTGAATCTAGTAAAGAAGGTACTTACACTGAGTAATCCAGCTACTTTCCTGGGCTAGTTGAAGAAAGAGATCCTTCCCGAACTAGGCAAAGTCTGCAGGATTAGGAGTTATTCCGTTTCCTGGGCTTCTTCAGGAGCCCAGGATCAAATAAATAGGATGAGATTTGGTGTTGGTCACCTAATGTGGCAAGGTCACACGTTGGGACAAGAAAGAATCAGTACAAAGACATGCTAAATAGCCTGCAGGGCATGTGGCACGAAGAAAAAGAAAACAGGGCAGCAACAGCTGTGGGAGTGACCAAGAACACTTGGAACTCAGGCACACCCTGTTTTTGTGTCCTTGCTCCCAGGTGCTAAGCAGGTTCTCAAGTATAATATAACTTAAACATTAATCTTGGACACATACGATGGGATCTTGTTGTGTTCACCTAAAGTAACCCGAAGGCTGAGACTCAAGATTTATAAAAATAAAGACCGAAGGAGGGGCAGCAACTTTCCTGCTGTCGCCTTCGCTTTGCTTGCATTAAGTGTGTCTTTGTTTGTGGCTGGTGCCTGTGAGTCTTTTCCAACAGTCTCTGGTGGACACGGAAGCACCTGGATACAGACCCACAGACACATGGAGGAAGTGAGGCTCCTGGGAAATGTGCTGGCGCGGGACGTTCAGGAAATGTAGAGCTACGGGGGGAAAGTGTGTTCTGCGCTGGGGAAGCAGACCGGTGCAGAGCGCTGAGGCTGCTGCCGCCACCATGAGTGCTGATGGGAGCCCTTTCTGGCATGTCTAGGATGTGCCCCACGTGCGAAAGCCCGGAAGAGGGAGCGTGACCTTTGTCTCATGATTTTTTTTTTTTCAGAGTGAAATCATAGATACTTACTTTATTTGAGGGTTATCCTTCGGTGCCACCTTATTTTTTGTTTTATTTATTATTATTTTTATCATGTTTATTGCTACAATTTAGAATACACAATGATCCCACTCATCACAGGCAATCTGTACCCGCACGTGGTGCGTCCCCATGCCCCTCTGCACCCTTCAGTGGCTCTTCCCCACCATGTTTAAAGACTTGTTTCCACTTTATCTTTTTATTTTTATTTTTTTTTTCTCTTCCTTTGTCCCTCTCCTAGTTCCCCCTTTTTTTGAACAATTACTTCCTATTTCCCAATATCTATTATACATTTTATTTCTTATTTACACTTCCAGTTTCTCATACTAGAGAGACAATGAGATATTTACACAGTGTGTCTGATTTCTCTCACTTGAGAGTATGGTCTCAGGGTGGATCCACTTAGCTAGGAATATCTCCAGCTCATCTTTATGACTGAAAGAGTTAGAGCCTTAAGATTATGGCCATGCCATAGGCTGGTCCCACGAAGCTATGTTGAGGCAGGATCCTATTTAATAACATCATATGTGGTACTCACTTATGCCACTGATAAAGAAATTCCAGCCCTCCATTTCCAAGGCATATAATATTTTTGTGCTAACTGGCCTCTGGGTGTGGCCATGTAAACACTGGGTTTGTGATATGTGATCAGATGTCATGTGGGTCACTTTTTTTTTCTTTTTTTTGGTGAAACTGGGGTTTGAACTCAGGCCCTTGCGCTTGCCAGGGAAGCGCTTGTTCCACTGAGCCATCTCCCCTTGTGGGTCACTTTTGTTGTTGTTTTTGAGACAAGTAGTTCAGGCTGACTGTGAACTCCTTATGTAGCCCAAGCTGCCTTCAAGCTTGCAATGATCCTCCTGCCTCAGCCTCTTGAGTGCTGAGATTACAGCATGGATTATGATATATATTGCTACTGGGAATTGAACTCAGGACCCTGCACTTGCCAGGCAGGCACTTGTACCACTGAGCTATATCCCCAGTCCTAGGAGTCACTTCTAAGCAGAGAATGTCATTGTCAGCCCTTAGGATTCTCTTTTCCCTCTAGTAAGTATTAACAAAGTCAGAAATACATTTCCTCTGTCACTATAGACAAATGAGAGACCTCAATGTGCAGATCCCATGGGTGCCACAAAACAGGAGCACGGCAAGAGTACGAGGACTCTTGTCTAGATCTGCTGCACTGCGTCACTCTTGGGATCCTCTCAAGTAGAGGCTCCTTCTGGGCGCTACGTCACCTTCTTTTGGCTTTAGTGGCACTTGTACTCGGAACACCTCAGACTGAATGTAGGACATGTAAACCGGGCCTCCTCTGTTTGAAAATATTTGTATTTTACTTTCATACTGCCATGATAGTTTTGACACAGAATGTTAGGTTCAAAGTATTTTTACCTTTCAACTTTTAATGTTTAGATCTTTAATCCAGCTTGATTTTAGTCTAGTGCATGGTGATAGACCGGGGTCAAGTTTTAGTTTTCAGCATGTAGACAGCCAGTTTTCCCAGCACCATGGCTACATAGTCCATGAAAGAGGCTATCTTTCTTCCAATAAACATGTTTGGCTCCTTTGCTGAAGATAAGATGGCTGAGTGTATTGGTAGTTGTAACCTTTCAACTTTGAACACGGGTTTATTATTTCTAAGTTGGAGAATGAAATGAAAAGTTGGATGATCGCCTCTATTTTGCCTTGGGTACTCTTTGATTTTTTTGTTTAATCTTTATGGTGAAATTTTATGGTCTTGAAGGGTGTAGTTACTTTCATACTCCGCTACATAGTCAGACCCATTGCTGTGAGGAAATATCCCTTATTTCTATTTTGAAAACATCCCATCCATTTTCTCATTTATTTTTCCTGCTATTCCTCTTAGGCAGTTAGTGGATTTTGTACTAATGTTTTGTGAACATTTTGTCCTCTAAATTCATTATCTCTTTGCCATTTGCTTTAAGTTCAAGGAGAATATTTTGGCTTTGTAGTTCAGCCTTTGTATTTAATTTTTTCTTTCCAATTGATAAGAAATTTTTTCAGTATTCTCTGGTAGTTCTCCTTTCAGCCATTCTATTCTTGTTTTATGAATGCAACCTCTCACAACTTTTAAAACATATTCACTAACTATTTAAACATCTCTTTCACTTCTTGAATTATATGTGTTCCTTTAAGAATGGACGTGCCTTTTGGTCTTCTTTATTTCCTGCTGTTATTGGTCTTCACATGCCTGTCTGGTGTCCTGGTTTGTAGATTCACCTTAATAAATGGAGGAGTAGATTCATAATAATACCTATCTACTTTAGGTTTCTTTTGGATTTGGATTAATGGATATTTTTTGGAAGGACCCTTTCACGAGTGCGAAGGCGAACAAGGAAATTCATGCAAATGCTGAGGGCTAACAAAGTAGCAGATTTTATTTCAGAATGTATATGTGGAGAGCCAGGCTTAGACCAGACATCTTGCCTGTCTCTCCCACTAGATGACAGAGCAAGAGCACTCAGTGCTAAGCCAACACCACACTCAACTGCAAAAGCCTCTCAAGAGAGTGCATCTATTTGTTTGAGAGAAGATCCCCAGGCTTTCTTGTTCCACCTCCTTGCGCTATAATGTCTTGGTACTCTCTGCTATGGTGGGCAGAGATCATCAGCCCTGCAGCTAAGGGCTTGCGGACACTCTGCAAAGCGGTGGGCACCCACCTCCCGAGGTTCTCCTCCTCCTCGGGTCTTGGCTTCCTCTGTTCCATCCACAAACCTGGCTCCAGCTGAATCTCTATTCAGGAAATGTGTCAAATGCCTCATCCACCAAAGGCCTTCCCGCCCAATTTCCTCCTTGCTGCAGATTTATTTCTTTTTGCACTCCAGCACTGTCATTTCAGTGGTGCTGCTGGCGAAGGAGGTGCCACTCTTGCGTGCTTCCTCTGCCATCTTGTGCAGACACTTGCCCACCCCCAGGGGGATGATTTTAAAAATAGATTCTTTTTTTTTTATTATTGTTGAAAGTCTACTCTTCCCTTAACTATATTCTCCCTGTTTAAAATGGTGTCTCTAGAGAGAACAATAGGTTCTTGTTAGAGAAGATAAAGTTTGAGAGAAGAAAAAAGTTTTGATAGTCGATTGCACAGTAGGGTAACAATGAATACTGATAATTTATTGTACATTTCAAACAAACTAGAAAAGAGGATTTTGAATATTTCCATTCTTCCAAAAGATAAATAATTGAGGCAAAGATGTGCTTACCCTGATTTGAACATTGAATATATAGAACTTTGGAAATATCGCATTGCCTCAAGGAAGAATTCTCTCTGAGTTAATCCAAGACGATACCTGGAGTAGGTGGTGCTAGGACAAAGGGACACATTTGATTGTCATTAGATAATGAAGTATCTCAGAATGGGGAAATAATATCATATTCTAATTTTCATTAATGGATGTGATGGTGAACTACTAATTTAAATAAGAAGCACTCATCTGATTGGTTTAGCACAATTTCTTGTTTGTGGATGATTGCGTTACTGAGGGCAGAAAAACCACATTGGGTTCTGGGATTTTTGCACCAAGAAAAAAGAAGGAAGTCCGGGTGCTGCTTCGCTGGAGGAGCTTCAGTCTTGTTAATCACCTTTGGACATCTGTCTCCTGACTTCCATCACACTCTTCTGCCTTCCAGCACAGGCTCTTTAGTTCCCTAATATGGACTGTGCAGTGATCCAGCGAGCTTTAAGTCCTCAGCTTTTATCTGGATCTTTGTAGAGTTCAGACTGTCTGTTTTCATTCTTGTATACCTGACTATGCAGGCAACTATTGTAAGTCTACTTGTAAAAAATAAAATAAAATCATATTGTGCTCTAGTTTACCCAACTGAAAACAAAAAAACAAAAAAGGAAAATAGTGCATAAAACAATATATACAGTTTTATATGTTACTGAAAGAAAGTCAAATTGAAGTAAGCAAATTAAAGACACTTGCACAACAACAAATAGTACCAACCCTCTCTTGAGATGCGTGATAAAGGCAGGCAAGATAGCTTAGTGGGCTAAGCACTTCTTAGGCAAGCTCAGGAACTGGAGTTTGATCCCTTGGCATTGCATGCCATGCCAGCCCCACCCCTGGGTGCACTGAGTGAGCCACTGATACTGGTGTAATTGCAGGGCTGAGGAGGCTGCAAACAAGAGAGTCGCTCTGAGTCCGAGCTGTGTGGTGAGTCCCTGCACCAAACACATTTGAAAAAAAAAAAAAAAAGTGTACGATAAGCGATTACAAGCAGCATACATCATCAGCTCCATCCAGAGGTCTGGGCTCTCACCGCCATGCTGTGGGCCACAGACTCTGGCTACACTTCTATAGGTTCGGAACACTCTTGGCAGCAGGGATCTCAGCACGCGGGGACCTCCTGACCCAGCATCTATGGAGAACTCGGAGAAACCAGTCCCACTTGGGTTTACAGGACGCCAAAGATCTGCTTGAATGAGAGATGGCAGAACAGAAGTTTTAGTACTTTTTAAAAATTTACCTCTTATTTCTCCTGTTCAGACCAGTTCTAACTCTGTCCCGGTCCAGGCCTAACGTGTTTCCCGAAGGTCTCACATGTGTGGCTGATGGTTAGATCATCGGGGCACTGTACTGATCGGTGGATTCCTTCATTGACAAGTTTAGTGGCTGGAAGTGCTATTAGGACACAGGGCATGCTTGGAAGTCACTGTGTCACTGTGGTGTGACCCAGAAGGCTGTGGTCTTGTCCCCAGCTTCTCCTTGGTCTCTCTCCTTCTAGATGCCAGGAGGTGAGTGGTATTAATCCTCAGGCAAGTGGGGACAAATCTTAGAGTGAGTGCTCAAGCTACAACTCAAACTCGTTCATTGAGTTGCCAACACTGAAATTAATCCTGAATATTGAGGTTTTTGCTTCAGAAAAATACTACATGAACATGTTTTATCCTAAAAGAAAAGCACCATAGCACATACACCACAGGTTTGCCACCTCTGCCGTAGGTCCTTCCACTAGGCCCTTTTCATCTAGGAGCCAGCCAAGTATTTATTGAATCCTTAGAAAACAATGAACCAATGTTAACTTCTCCTTTAATTTATGGATGATGAATATTTTGTGCCAGTGAAAGGAAAGTGCATTGGGCAGACCCCAAAAGATTATTTCCATTAAGACAAAATAAATAAATAAATAAATGTAATCTCAGCCTAGGGAGAGAAATAAAATTTCTCTTCAACTTGTTTTTGCATTTAGAATAGACCTCAGACAAAGGATAGATGAGTAAGAGGGAAGTGGAAGTTTATTCAGACATGAAGTGTGTATCACATGGAAGAGAATACAGTGAAAGGTGACTCAGAGGAATGGTTTAGGTCTCTGGCCAATGAAGCATCTTCAAGAAAGAACAGCCAATCTTAGAGAGGACAGAGAAAGCAGTCTCAGACCACCAGGAGTAGAAGACTGGAAGGCAAGCAGAGGAAAGAAGCCAAGGGAATGGGGCTTGCTTGTGAATTCCTCTTGTGCCACCTCTGACCTGAAAAGGGTTATCTGCAGTAAAGGAGATTTGGTGTTAAGTCTTTAGGCAGAAGAGAGGATGGGGGAAGAATGGATTCTTTTTTGTTTGCTGCTTCTTAATTGCCACTAGCTCAACAATGTTTGTTAGAGAAGCGAATGTTGGGGTGCTGTTTTATGGTTTCCCTCATTTGATAATGAAGTCTTCTTCTTTATGAGTTTTCGAACAGCATCAAGCAACCTTAAATGTTGGCATCTGGCAGCTCACTCACAGGAGGAATGTTGACCTCCTCATTGTCCTCAAGGTCTAAGAGATCTTCCCCCTGGGTGTTTCCAGAGTGGGGATTTAGGGCTTTGGGTAAGTCTCCCCTTGAAGTCCAATTTCCTCTTTGAGTTCTTGGGGAAGTAAGAGGACGCCCTTTCTTGGGAGAACTATAAACCTATTATCTCTATAATACTGTATTAAGATATTTTGGAGACATCTTAATTGGTTGATACTTGAGAAATACTAAAGTTAAGTCAATAAACTGCTTCCATTTTTACCTGTTCTCCAGCCATTAAAAAGTATTGTGGCTAATTTTGCATACTTACATCTGTTAATCTGAACAATTAGATTGAAGACAAAAATATGCACTATAACATTATTGACTTCCTATCATTTTGTTTAGTGAAATTCTATATCATTCTTAATTTTTTTTTTACTATTTTTGATTCTCTTTAGAAATAAAAAATAGTAACAAATGCAAAAGACATTTTCTCTTGAGTAGAATGGGATCAGTGAATGGGAGTGGAAAACAAATAAATGGAATATGATGTAAAAGAGAAATATCCAGAAGTGCAAAATTAGTTTATATCTCAGTCATGCTGTCATACCACACTGGGCTTGATGCAGCCATGAAGATATCTCTGTGGAGCATGTGTAGGACTGCAAAGTGTCCTCCATCCCATAGTGAGTCTGAGAAGAAATAAGGAAGGTTAAGGAAAAATTGCCTGGAGAAGTTATGACAGAACCTATGAATGAATCTCTTAAAAGTGTGAAACAAGATGAAGACTGCCTCCAGTCATGGGGGTGGGTCACCTGCCACGCCCCCTTGCTTTGCATGATTAGAGGTGTGAAGAACACCACACCAGGTGTTTCTGAAGATTGTGCTGATGTACAATGGCCCCCACATGTGGAAAATTCTTGAATCATTAAAGAGGCAGGCCAGTCATCCCCTGAAAAGTTAATGGTTACAAAGCTCATCAGTGCTCCTGGTATTCATATCAATATCATGGAAAATCTAGAACACTGCCAGAGATTTCTCACAGTATGTCATGGAACTGTGATTACAGGGAGACACCAGTGTGAATCCATGTGCATCCAGAGATGATACCTGTTCACTTGCAAGCTGTATAGCTTTATTTTGCTCAAAAAAAAGTATTGAAGAGTATTATAAATATTTAGTTGATCATATAATCCAAACAATGGACACGTTTGGCTAACACAAATGGGGCTGCTGTGGATAAGGTCCACTCTACAGAAGCCAGTCCCTGAGTATCCAGGGGTGGGATATGTGATTGTTCAGCTCTCTATATACTTACAAACTAAAAGAGTTGAGGGACTGATGGGCCCCTAAGATCACGAATTCACTTGGAAGCTTCTCTGTTATGCTGGATGGCTAGACTGTCCTATTCATCTTCCCACATAGATTGGCATCATTACTTGTTTATGTGCCACCGTGGCCACCAGCTTCAAGTCCACATGACTTTGATTTGGGTTCTGATAAAAACTCAATATCTCAATCTGCCACATTCAATTTCCTGAGAGAAACAGATTGAACTATATTGAATGGAGTCTGCTACTTCCTACAGAGCTGCCCCTGGGTCAGGAGTTTATTGATAGAAATGCAATGATTGGTTTATGTTCCTTACCCAAAGCTGTAGTCATGAACAGATTGGACTGTAAGACCATGCAGGTAGCAAGGCAATGGCTAACCTGTTTAGTACTCTGATCATTCATAGCTGGTCCTTGATGTTAGCCATATAGCTACTAAAAGCAACTGTAGTTTATCTCAGTGCATTTTGAATTTGAGTTAGAAATTTTTAATATATTCTATTGCTGATTACAGAGGTAGTACTCTATGAGATAAAACTAAAAATGCAGGGAATGTTTAAATTTTTGAAAACTATTAATATATAGGGAATGTAGGCATTAATCTCCCCTCAAAGCTTTCCCATGCTTCAAACACAATTATTCCATCCTTCTTACCACTTTCCTATGCAGTCCATATTTTTTGTTGTGTTGTGATTACTGCCTCAGCATCTGGCATCAATTTAAAACATTTACCATTCATTGCCATTGTGGCTTTGGGGAAGAGTCAGAAGTCACAGAGTGCTAGATCTGGTAAGTAAGGTGGGCTAGGGCCCATCAGAATGTATTTGCTGACAGAAATTGCTGTGTTTTAAATAGGTGAAAAGTGATCAACTATGTATAATGTGCCTAAGGAGAGTCACATGGAGAGAAAACATTCTTTCAGGCTTTCACAGAGAGTAAATTGGTCAAACAATGGCCATGACTCATCCATATGGCTGACACTGACAAGGGATGTACAAACTGTGGTACAGGGTTTCAGGGGATTTGACTGATCTTATCAGATACAAAAATTACATTTCTGGTTACATAGGTCTTACTTTATCTTGATCTTAACCATCCAGCAGAAAAATATGAAAAACAAGATATAAAAAGTAAGGCCATATTATTATGCTGAGCTATAAAAGGCTCAAGTCAACAACTTCTGACATTGCCAGTCTTATGGAAAACCCACTACTATTATGGACTACTAGACTATATTGGAATATTTTGCTGAATTCACACACCTACAACATTTAAATGATAATGGAAAAGTAAACAAAAAAGGAGATACAAGTGAACTACCATTTTGTATCTGTATATTCAAAATACTTAGTATAGATATACAGCTACTTGCTCTTAATTAAATGAGTACAAAGATTTGTACTAATAGTGTTTGGACAGGATATCATGTCTGCATCTTGTACTATAAATAACCACTAAGAAAACAATAATACACAATGTATTAATTATTGAAACTAATTGGTTATGAAACTGTCTCATTGCTATTTGTTTCTTGATACAATTATTTAAAATATTAAGTAGATTCAGGACATCAAAAGCAGTTGCAAAAAGACACAAAAGAGGACTTCCAGAACTGCTTCAGAAAGTGGCAAGAACAACAGGATAACTGTGCTCAAAGTTATTTTGCTGCAACAATATTTTATATTTTTATTCAAATATTTACTGTATTTTGTGATCACATTTCATATGTATATAATGGTATTGCCAGTTAGCTGAAGGTTCTCTTGCCCCCTGTAGATAGAAATCACCATATTGTAGCTCTTATTGTGAAGAACCCTGAGCTTTGAATACTAGCAGCAATCAGCTCTTGGTGTTGGGTGTTCTCTACCATTCTCCTGACAACAGAAGCCAGCAGCAACTGCCGGGCCTTGGGAACTCTTCTGATCAGTAGAAATAGCAGCACACAGAAATTCTGCATTGCTTTCTATGTTCTCTAACTACTATATGCCCAAGAGTTACTAGCCCTGGTTGCTGGCCACTTCAGAAACCAGTGGTCCTTCATATACCAGCTCAGCCTGCTCTACATAGGATAGAAATCATAAATAGGTTCAAATATGCCATGCCAAAGTGGTAGTCTTAGGATTATCACATGGGATAGTGAAGAGCAGCATACAATAGTCCATTATAAATAAAGGGGAAGTTGTTTATGTAGAAGAAAAAGGTGGGCTTGCACATACACAAGATCAATATTCCTGTTTAGTCATGGATAGGGGAGGGCTTCCTCTTGGCCATGATAGAGGACAGCTGTAGGGCGCAGGTCATCTGAGATATACCCACAGTTGAAGCTTACCACAGCCAAAGCAAATGTATCTCAGAGTGGTACTGAATTTAGTCATGGCCAGCTGTAGAGCATTTTGGGGCAGCTACAGAATAAATAAATAAATAGAACAGAAAGAGAAAAAGAAAGAAAGAAAGACAAAGAAAGAAAGAAAGACAGAGAAAGAAGAAAGAAAGAAAGAAAGAAAGAAAGAAAGAAAGAAAGAAAGAAAGAAAGAAAGAAAGAAAGAAAGAAAGAAAACTCTTGAGGAGCATGGGACATGTCTCACCTATCTCAGCGGGATGAATAAAAGATTCTTTTGAAGAATTATTTTAGGAAATTGTAGATGGTTCTCAAAAACTAAGGACTCCCATGAAATTACTGATGCCAGTGTTCATTGCATCAACCAGATAATCATACAAATGCCTAGTCCAAAAATATATTGAAGGTTACCATTATTCATAAGTTCACTTAATTTCTACTTTAACTTCTTTTCCAAAGGCAACATTTGTTGAGCAATTTTATCAACTTCTGAAACACTGTATTCCAGGCCTATAGGAGTGAAATGTTTTCGGTAAAGTCCAATGCTCACTGACCCAAGCTGTCAGCCAGCTTTATCTTACTATGGCCAGTTATCTGAGATAATCAATGTGAAAGGAGAGGAAGCTTATTTTGGTTCTGAGTTTAAGAGGTCCCAGGCCATGTTTGGTTGACTGGCCTAAGGCTGTGAGAAAAACTACTCACCTCATTCTTAGTCAGGGAGAAAAATAGAGAGGAAAGAACCAGTGTTGCACAGGGTTCTTTACAGGGTCTCTCAGAGAATCTAAAAATTTCCCACTAGTCCTACATCTCAAAGGCTCCCCCCACTTTCCCACAGAATGGTGCTAGGGGCCACGCTTTTAACACATGGGCCTTTGGGAGATGTTCAAGATCCAAGCTCTAACACCCCTGTGTGCTAAACCATGCCAGTAACCATGAGCTACCATTCTCTGTGTGCTATTTTAACTGCTATCATTTTTGCATTTCAGCACAAGAGTTGTTCTAAGCCAGAAAATGCCAGATGGCACTGAGGAATCAGATTGCAGAGCAATGTCATCTACAGAAGTGAGCCAGTAGCTAATTGACAAAGATACCCTTGCTGTTTTTGTAGAAGTCATGATGCCCTACTTCTATCACCGGGACTGTCCTTTTAGAATTGGCTTGGTCCTCAAGCTCTCTTTGGAACTTGATTCTGGATCTGATCCTGCTTCTGAAATCCTATCTTCAGATGTAGCTCTGCAGAACCCTCTCTTTCAAGTGGCTTTCTCTTTATTTCTTCAGTATTTAGAAATTCATTCTCCTCCCCCTCAGAAGTACTTTCTTATTCCTCATCTGCACCAACACTTTCATAGCTGTCATTTTTATTAGAATATCTTTAAAATATATATTCATTTCTTATTTTCTTAACTGGCTACTAAGAGTTTTCTAGATTATAACCAGGTGGTTCACTTCTAGATTATAACCAGGTGGGTTTGGAATCTTCATGGTGGTTTTCTTTTGGTGTCTACTTAATATTTGTTTATTGAGAGATTGCTCTTATGAGCTTTTATTTATCCAGATCACAGAATTCAGAAAAGTAGTGTCCTGCAGGGCATGTATAGTTAGGAATTAAGCAATAAATTTTATTTAAAAAATTATGTTTGGTATAGAGTCTTACTATTCAGCTAGGTCTTATAGTGATCCTCCTCTTTCAGCCTTCCCAGTGTTGGGATTATAGTTGTGCGCTACCATGCCCAGTCTTGGTAGCCAGTTTATCACTCTTGGGGCAGGGTCGGAACAGCATGAGGTACCAGAGATTGAAGCTGGGTCCTTGTACTTGCCTAGGAAGGATCTTAGACCATTGAACTATCTCTGTGGCCTTAGGCAGTGAATTTTAGATCAAATCAAGGTATTATAATGTATCCATCTGGAGGCAGGTTTCACCACAAAATGCTTTCAGTTGCTCAGTAATTCTGATAAGTCACAGATGTGGCCAGGAAATTATTTTACATTTCACTTTGAGTTAGGTTGTAGGGATGACTCAAATCCATTGATCTCTGATTGTTTGTAGATGTACTCATGGCATAAAATATTTCCACTTATGAAATGCCTGATTCCTTCACTCATCTTTCTGAGTGAGAATATCAGAATAGTATATATGCAAGGCTGGCAACCTCCAAAGGTGGTTCTGGTAGTAGTTGGAACTAGATCTCAAGCTGTGGTCTCTATCCCAGCTACCTAGCATCTCCTAGGAACGTGGTAGAAAGGCAGCCTGGGGTCCTAGCAAGTTTTATGTTGTAGATGATTCTGTAGCAGGCTAACATGTGACAGTCCCTGTTCTAAGGACTTCATATAATTATATTTATAGAGAGTTTCTTTAAATGAAGGGCAAATGGTTTAAAGATGTCTAACACTGTTACAACTTGCCATTGGCTCATTTAACACATCTTTATTTTATCCCATAGATCCACATTATATACTGTACTGGAAATAAATATATAAAGAAAACATAATTTCTATCTCAAGGAGATCTTGAGTTCAGAAGATACACACAGGAACGCATAACTGTGGGTCTGTGTTTCAAATATGTGTGAAAGGATAGAAAACGTATTTTCTACCTTTCATCTCTCACAGATGTGGTCTGGGGGAGACTGTTCAGTCCTGAACCTGTTGTGGACATGGCGTTGTATGTAGAAATCATATAGGTACTAAAATATCTACTAGCATCTTCATGCTAAGTAAGAGTTCAAAGAATGACACTTGGACACTCTGGACCCTGAAGCCCTCATCTAGGAAGACTTGGAGGAGAACGGAGTTGATAGATGGATTATTCACCATGCTAGAGATGTGTCTGTGCTGGCTTCCTCCTGTGTCAGACGCCAATAAAGCAAAAGCCCAGAAGGTTAGGTCACCGGAAGGCATGGTGCCCTGGAGAAAGGCAGCTCACGCACACTGTGCTCTTGTATTACGTCTTGGGAGCAATGCGCATGGGGAGAAGAGCACTCACATCCTCTTCCGCATGCTGCCCTCACAGGAAACATGTGTGAATTCCTTCTCCCCGGAAGAAACGTGTGGACTAGCCTCTGCCGACCTCCAGCGGTCTACAAGCAGATGAACAGAGAGGCGAGCATGCCAGGTGCAGGGCGCGGTGTGTTCTGGGGTCCTGGCACCTAGAGTAGCACGGAGATTGCAGAAGGTGGGCACAGGATTGTGTTGTTTAATTTTTTGGCTTGTCTTTTAAGACTCTGTCAGAAGATGATTTACATTAAATATTGGAAGAGTGCTTCATTGGTTTTATAATTGAAAAATTTGAAAAGAAATTTGTAATCAGTATTAGACTGATAAATTAAGTTTACTATTATATATCAATATTTATTTGCCTTATATTATGAATTTGTAATCATAGATTCTGTTTCTATCTAATATCTTTACTTTTTGCTACTTCTCTTAATTTGATGAATAGAAAGGTTTGTTATAATAGTGTTTGAGGCAGGAAGGATATCACATCTTCATCTTGTACAATGAATAACCACTATGGCAACAATATGCAATGTATTAATTCTTGAAAATGTGCCAGTAATCGGTTGTGAAACTGTCTCATTGATATTTGTTTCTCAATAAAATTATTTAAAAAATTTAAAAAGTACAGAAGTGCATTCTCCACAGTGTAAACAATGAGTATCTCTGGAATGGTTCTTTCTTCTGGTTTTGGGGAGTGAATGTGAGCTGCTTTTGTAATTATGAAAGATGAACAGTAGATCCCATTCATTCCTCGGGAGAACAGCTTCCCATTTCTCCAGAGGATGACCAGGTCGCTGTGACCTTCCTGAACGTCCACCGAGAGGCTGACTCCGCCTCCAGTGACCTTGCTCCTCCCTGTTACTGTGCCGGGTGCGGCCGTTACGATCGGAGGAACTTACAGAGTACAGTCCCAGGGGCTGCTACGCGCCACTTAGTTTGTTTCTGTACATGAGAGGATGATAGGTCTTTTTTTCCTAAAATCAGGGAAATAGACTCCACTTAAAATTTAAGTTCTAAACATAGTATCTGTAGCCACTATTTTTAAGCCTTTCTAAACCTTTTATTGACTATTTTGGGATTGGAGAAAACAACATATTTTCTCCTAAAAGATTCTTTGGCAAGAGAGCGATTTGAGTTCTTTCTTTAACCTTCTTTTATGGGTCTATTGACTTCTATACAGTTCATGAAAGTTATATGAGTGTTTGATTCTTTTTTTGTGTTGCTGAAATATATCTTAAAAGTGAAGTTTCCAGAAGCAAATCTTGAGTAAGAATTTATCTAGTTCTTCTTTGTTTTTATTTTCTGAATGCCTCCCACCACCCCAAGGTATTTGCGGGCTGCATGGCACCTCTTCCTCCTCTCTGAGCAGAGACTCTGCCTGGTTCTTGGTCCCATCAGCTAACTTCCTTCTGCACCATGTGCCTGTGTCCTTCAAGGTCAGATCTATGAAGGCGCGTGGAGGAACAAGATCTCCCTGGCACTTGTTTCCAGGGATTTTCTCTCGGCCGGTGTCATGCGAGGTTTCAGTCAGAATGGAAACACCCAGCAGCTGGGTGAGCAACTGCCGATTCATCAGTTTGAGAAGTGAATCCACTTCCGTGGGCAACCCTGCGTGTGAGGCGTGGGGCTGGTTCTGCACCCACACTCACTTCCTTCGTGGCAGAGCTTAAAGAGCGGCCCTTGCTGTTGCTGCCCCAGGAATGTCTCACACCCAGCAGAGCAACCACAAACCACGTGCTAGGTGGGGTCTCTTCCGAGAGAACGGCAAGGACAGAGCTCCAGGCCCTGAGATGGAAGACCTTGCTCCTCACAGAAGCTCTCCCTCGGGAGTTTGGCCACATGGATGCATTCTTTTACCTGTCTATGTGCAGTGACCTCCTCTGGAGAGAGCACATGTGTCCCTCTTGACATGGAGGTGAGGAGGCTGCAGTGAATCTGCACATTGTTCAAGACACGTAGAAGGGAGCCGCACAAGGAATGAGGCCAGCCACCCAGCTGAGGCGAGGCAGCAGCAGTCAGGCAGAGCCGGAGCACTTGGGTGACGTCCAGTGAGGGTGCAGGGAAGGGCATGTGAGAAACATGCTGCGTTAGTCCATGTCCACTTCACCAGCCCCTGGGAGGGGTCCCATTTCACAGGTGGATGAATTAGGGCTTGTGGAGACTGAATAAAGCAAAGGGATATAGAGCAAGGTGAACTGTGCACAACTTGATTTATACCGGCTACTGCACTATTGCAGGTTTAAGTGAAACAAAGCTTATTGAGAGCATTGTTCATAGAAGGGGAGTAGGAGCACCAAGGAGCGCCTGATCCTCAGTGATTCTCACAGCACAGCATAATTTGCAGCTCCAGCTTGGAAGGAGCTGGTGGAGATCAGGCTATAGGGACACCACAAGGGGCCAGGGTTGAACCTCACTTGGCAGGAGAGAGGAGACATGCTTCTCTGATCTTGGCCTAGCCTCCTTTTCCCATCCTCCATCAGAAGCACCCCCCTCCCTCACAAGAAACCCAAGCTCAGGGCCTGGCTGATGCAATCCCTGGAACCCAGAGATGTAGCTAAAAAGAAAGGCAGAGATGGTGGAGTGGGGCAGGGAGGCAAAAATAGACAATGGCCATCCACAAATATGGTGAACTGGGCTCTCACTGAAATTGTGCAGCTATGGAAAATATAATGCACAGCTTCACCAACAGGGAAGGAGGACACAAACACAGCCACATCTCTAGGACCACATGGGAGACACTTGGACAGGGAGGATTCAAAAATGTTTCTGGACTAAGTACTATGCTATGGAATAGGGGAAAAATCCAGGGACAGCAACTATGGTTTTCTACACATCCTGTAGAAGATGCTTTTCCTGTCCAACAGCTCTAGAAATACAGTCACCTCATTCTCAGTAAACCTCTCCTAACCTGTGCCTCCTCCTTTGCCATGAGCAAGAGTGACTAAAGGGCATCCTGGGATTCTGTCCTGGATGGAGGAATGATGAAGGACTGGGACTGAGCCAACAGGATTGCTAAGATTAGGCAGAGTGCAGCCTAATGGGATTGGTTGGGATAGATGAGAGTAATATAAGCACTCCTGCAGTGATGGGTAACAGTCTCCTGCTGGGTACCATGACACAGTGACTTACGGACGGAGCCATTTGGAAATAGAATGCAGGCTTTCATTAGAAGTTCTAGCCATCTCACTTGCATGGCGCCATGTCCTAGACTCCATGTTATTTTCACATGAAGTCCATTGGTTGTAAAGTTTAAAACAGGAAACATGGGAATAGAGTAGTGTGGAAGAAGCATGCTGGGACCTTGAAACAGGAAGCCGGAAGTTATAGGTCTTCCCTGAGACGAGACCACATGCAGATAGACCTGGGTCTCTGAGACTAGAGTGCAGCAGATCTACCCACTGGCCAGATGTATTTACTGAACTCCAGTTATGTGAACCATATGAAGTCTTTTGATATGTGTGGTCATTTCCTATCGCTGGATAACCAATGACTTCAAGCTGGTGGTTCAGTGCAATGCAAATTTCTTCTGTCATAATTTTTGAGGCCAGGATTCTGAGATCACAGCGATAGCAGAGCTGTGTCCCTCCAATGACAGTAGAGAGGATCCTTCCTTGCATCTTTCAGCTCCTTGTAGAAACTTCCGGAGTTCTTTTCCTGTGACAACACAGCCTCAGTTCTTGCCTTCATTTTTACCAGGTCTCCTTGATGTTCACAACTCCCTCTTTTCTTTGGTAAGGATGTTAATCATGGGATTTAAGTCTCAGGGATATTTCATCTTGGGACCTTTAATTAAGTACATATGCAGAGACTTTATTCCAGGAAGGGATACACTCACACGCACAATCACGTGAGTGCACATGGTTTCAGGGGAGGACTGCCACTGAACCCACTATTATATGCAAGTGAAGCCTGTCCCTGGTATTGTGACATTTGTATGCATCATTTCTCCTAATATTCCCATTTGACACCAGTTTTCTTAGGAAGTTATTGCAGTGCGTGTGTGTGTGTATGTGCGTGTGTGTGTGTGTGTGTGTGTGTGTTCATTTGCTTTGGAATAAGCTGTGTAGTCTTCCCCCTCCTCTGCCTTTCCTAAATTGTCTCATTTCATCATGGAATTTTCATCTTCTCGCCTGCACTTTGCTGGGTACAGTACATCTAAATGTACCTTTTTCTTTTAATGAAAAAGGAAATCCTTCTTCTCTTGCCTTTTAGCTTCGCTGCTTATGCACCCCTTGGGGACCTTCTCAATGGGCCATTTTTGCCAAAGGTCTGCAGACAGGTCACTGCGTCATTAAATCAGAAAAGGAGAACCTTTTCTTGAGTTCAAAATTGTTTCCATTTTGTGGCCTATTGATTTCTTGTGTATTCCAGCAGCCTGGCTGAGACAGGAGGGGAGGTGGGGATGGGAGATTTCCTGCAAGTGTGCAATCCAGCTGCTATTTCCCACATTCCTGGCCACCTCCAAAACAGACACCAAAGTTAGCACTGCACCCAGCCTCCAATTCATACAGTAGCTCCTCCCTTAACCTCAAAGGGCATAGTCGAAGACCTCAGGGAAAGCCAGAAACCTTGGGACAGTACCAAGCCATCCAAGCTTATGCTGTTTCTTTTAATATACATATATGTTATAATACTGGATTTTTTTATTTATTTATTTTTTTATTTTGTCAGTGTTGGCTATTGGATCCAGAACCTCACAGATGCAAGGCAAGTCCTTTACCACTGAACTACATCACCAGCCAGGTCTCAAAATAGCCCCAAAGGCTTCTGTGTGAAAGGCATAGTCCCTAGCACCTGATGGTATTGGGGATGGTACACTGTTTAGAAAATGGGGTCGTTTAACTCTAGACTATTTCCCCAAAGCCTCAGGTGCACAGAGGTAAGGCTTTTGGAAGATGAGTTGATCAGCAAGAAAGGCGAGGTGTCTTTATCAGTAGAATGACTCATGGTTGAGTTCAGCAGCCGGCCATGCTTTTAAGAGGTATGTTACTGGGAATGTGACCTGAAAGAACACATCCTCCTCTCCAGTTACTCAATTTATTCTCTATTTCCTGGATACCATGATGTGGGCAGCCTCTTCTGCCCAACTCTTTCACTCGCCTTGGTACCTGCTGTGTAGCTGGCCAGCTGAATTCTTTAAATACCATGAAACCAAACAAATCTCCTTCTTTGTCTATGTTAGACCTAAGAAAGGTCTAATGGGAGAAACTTAGGTCATTGGAGGAATGCCTTGGTGGGAACATGGCATTCCCACACACTCCTCTTCTCTCTCCACTTCTTTCCCCACAGGCAATCAGATTGGCCTGTAACACAGTCTTGCTGTGATGTGCTGCCTGTGACTCCAGGTTAAGAAGTCATTTGGCCAATCCACCATGGACTGAAACTCACTAAACTGTGAGCCAAAATGAACCTTCTTCTTTTAGATTATCTCAGCTATTTTGTTACTAATGGAAAACTGATCAATATACTATAGTAAAGTTTGATTTCTAAACTAGGCACAGTAAGAGATTAGCAACAATAAACAGTACTACAGAAAAATTTTAGCAATATATTATAAAATTATTTAAAACTTACAAGTTGTTTATTGTTTGAATTTTTCATTTAATATATTCAGATTGCTGTTGATTGTGGGTAAGTATTACAGAGAATGAAACTGGATAAAAGCACCACATAGAACACCCAGGGCTCCACCGAAAACAACAAAATGAAAATATTAAAGTAATGGCAAGTCATATAAACACAGTCTTTAATTTGGAGCATTTCTCTCTTTTTTTTATGTACTTGGTTGTTCCATGGCCTCACTACTCCTGGCAATCTTCCTACTTTTAGTCTCCCCAATGCTGGGATTACAGGCATGTGCCACCATGCCTGGACTTTGTCTGGCTCAGCCTGCCCTGGGGGCAGAGCTGGTGTGGCATGTGGTGCTGGGAATTGAACCGTGGTCCTGACCTTGTCTAGGCTTGCCTAAGCAGGCACTTCAGGCCACTGAGCTATCTCACCAGCCCCTAAGATGGAGTATTTCTATCCATTACCACATGCATTTGGAGAGGTCCAACCTGGGGCTCTCTTCTGTTGGACAGCAAGCCTAATCCTTCCTTCTGTTGTTTTCTGTTAGAAAAAGAGAGAAAGATACCTTTATAGCAGCTAAAGTTTACACTTACAGTGCTTTTGACACCTTAAAACAGAGGTGTAAGTAGATTTTCTTGAGCACTACTTGCAGCAAGGGGCCACAGACTCACAGACAGGGAAGTGGTGCACAGAGAGACGAGGTACCTTTGCCTCATATGGACATTTATATTTTAAAAACAGAAAAATAAAACAGAATCTCACAAGAGATTAGTAGGACAATTCTGTTAATTAACACATTTCATATAGTTGTCTTCATAGCTGATATTCAGATAAGATAAAGGCATAAAATACTGTCCAAACAATATTAGCACAAACCTTCCTTTTCAGTAAACTAAGAGAAACTAGCTGCATAGCTATTTCAAATATCTTGCATATAAATATATTTTTTTCTTTTTCTCTTTCCCCATCACATTTTTTCTTTTATTTTGAACAGTTTCTTCCCAGTTCACAACATCCTTTGTATATTTTGGATCTTATTTACTTGTCTCACTAGTGTGAGACAATATGCTGTTTGCATATGTGGGTCTGCTTTCTTTCACTTGTGAGTATGGTTTTGAGTTGCACCCATTTACCTATGAAAGTCTCCAGCTTATCCTTCTTTAGGGTTGATTAGTATTCCATTGTATGAAACACACACACACACACACACACACACACACACACACACACACACACACAATTTTTGTCCATTCCTTGGTTGGTGGGAATTTGGGTTGTTTCCAAAATTCAGTTATTACACATTATACTTCTTTAAACATAGGTGCATACATACTGCTGTGGTATGATATTTTTAATACTCCTAGAATGTTACCAGGACAGGAAATAAAAAGCTGGGTCGAGAGAGACCTACAATCCCATTTTTCAAAGAAACTCTACACTTATTTCCACAGTGATTTCACCAGTCTACACTCCCACCAACAGTGGAGAATGGTTGCTTTTCCCCTACAGCTGTGCCAGAATTTGCTGTTGGTTATCTTTTAGTGATAGTCATTCTTTCTGAGGTGCAATGGAATCTCAGTGTTGTTTTAATTTACATCTCTCAAGTGACCAAAGAAGTTGAACATTTTCTCATGTATTTATTTGCCATTTATAGTTCTTCATTTGAGAAATGACCCTTCATCTTAGATGTCCATTTTCAAGTTGGATTTTTGAATTTTGAAAGCCTGATATTTTTAATTTTTTGTATGTTCTAGATATAAATTCTTTTGTCTGAGGGAGAATTGGGCGTAATTTTTCCCACTCTGTGGGCTGTCTTTTCATTCTGTTGGTGATTCTTTCTGTTTTGCAGAAGTTTTAATAAGGTGAGATCCCATTTGTTGATTTTCTGCCTATACCTATGTCTTCGAGATTTCTGCCTATTTTC
The DNA here is from genome assembly GCA_004027165.1 of Ctenomys sociabilis. Lineage (NCBI taxonomy): Eukaryota > Metazoa > Chordata > Mammalia > Rodentia > Ctenomyidae > Ctenomys > Ctenomys sociabilis. Next base: position 52,462 of record PVKA01002823.1, read on the forward strand.
TTTCCTGGTGCCTGGGGATTTAAGAGGTATATTATTTTGTTTTGTGGCAATATTTCCATTCTGCTCACCTGTTCTCTTCTTGATCTCCTATTTTCAATGGAAATCCTCTTCTTTGTTAACAATCAGAACCCACATAGCTCATTTTTCTGTCATCTCCAGAAAGACAAGTCAGGCCTCTCTAAACCTGTGTTCGTAGAGTTGCAGTTCCCAAAACCCCAGGTGAAATCATTTTTTACGAGTTTGGGTTGATTGCTAATACATTAGCTCAGCACTCAGTGAGCACGTACTATATGCCAAGCACTGTTCCAGCCAAGAGGCATTCTATAGTAACACAGGATGACGGATCTATCTCACAGGGAGGGAGGGAGAATGATGAAGAAGAAAGCAAATAATCATATTTTAAGAAGTGAAAAGACTGTGAAGAAGAAAATGGGGCTCTCTTGGGAGGGCATGAAGGCTGGGCAATGGGGTATGTCCTGTGGTCCGGTGGGCTCTCCGAGGTGAAGTCGCCCTCTCAGCCCAGAACATGGGTTTACCAGGGCTGTGTGGAGGTGCTCGCTCCTGCTTTCCTTTGCTGAGGCGCCATTCGTCCTTTCATACCCCAGCTCTGTCTCTTCTCCACATGGTCCCTCCGTCTCCTCAGATCCCAGAGACAGCATTGTGCACTTTACCCATGCCAAAATGAAAAGCTGCTGTTTGTGGTAATATTGGAAGCTGCTGTCAGTTATCAATATCTTCAGGCTACAGGATAATACATCCAGAGGTGGGCACAGATAGAAGTCAGGGCCTACATCTAAGAGCACAGAGACAATAGGGCATGGACTGAGGAGAGGAGGACAAGAGCACAGAGAAGACTTTGGGAGGCTGGGGCTGAAGAGCTACTGTCATCTCTAAATTGTACCTGGGGAGATTCTAGATATTTCTCCCCAGAGACTTTATTGTGGTTCCTGGCCTCTTGTTTCATCTGCATGAATCCGTGTCGAGAGACCTAAGGGATTTCTCACAAGTCCTCCAGTGGGGAACGGGGTCCTAGGGAGGCTGACACAGGGACTCCTATAAGACTAGCATTACTGACCTTCTACTGGGAAAATTCATATTTTTCCCTAAGTCTGTTAATTCTGCCATTCTGTATCCTCAAGGGATATAAGGAGCCAAGTAGAAGTTCAAAGACTTCCTGAAATTCCATAGTGTTCATATAGCAGTTATGTATAACTTCATGGAAAAAAAAAAAAAGGAAAACTTCTGTCTGAAGATTCTCCTTGTAGTCCAGTAATCATGAAGCCAATGCAGCATTATTGAACTTCCTTTGCCTCTGGAATTTAAAAGAATGCAAAAGGCAGTAATTGATGGTTTCTTCTTAGACCACAGGAAACCACTTGTCACTATCCATTAACAGTTGCTTTTCAAGAATATTTTCCTTGTGTCCATTAGGAAGAAAGAGATGACAAAGCAAAACTAAAAAGCTATTTGTTATATTCCAGTCAAAGGTACTAAGCTGAATATTCCTGGAAAGCCAAGTACTTGTAGGAGGCCACACTCATTGTACTTGTAAATGGCTCATTTGTCTGTTTATTTATTTACAAGTGGCTAATTTTGCTTTGAAACCAAGACACATTACAGCAATACCCAGACTCAGGAAGTTGTGTTTTGGGTAAAGTTTATGACCTACTGCCTGTAGGATTTGCTGGTGTCACATATAAACATTCTTAAGAGCACAGAAGCTTAATTTTTTGATGTTAATTGATGCATAATTCCATATTGCCCCATATTTATGGGCCAGAGCATGATGTTTCAGTACCTGTGTACAATGCATAATGTGCCAATCAGAGTAGTGGATATATCCATCATTTCAAACGTTTATTAAGTCTTTGTGTGTTAGCATTCAAAATCCTGTACACTAGGTATTTTGAAATACACAGCTAATTACTAACTGCTGTCAGCCGTACTCACCCTGCTGTGCTACAGTGCATTACAAGTCATCCTTTTCTCCTTTCAGCCTGCACTGCTGTGCATTGTCATTGTCTCTGCATCTGTCTCCTCCCCAAGTCTTTCTCAGGCTGTGGCGACCATGGGTCTACCCTCTACCTCTAGAAGATCAAATTTTTAAGCTTCCATCCCATACATAAGTATGAAAATGGGGTGCTTGTCTTTCTGTAGAGAGGCTGAACTTTTAAACTGAAAAATCTTCATGTTTTAACATATTTTCCTTACAGGACATCAATTCATGATAAAAGAATTCTACCTAAGGAAAGAATTAAGTTTGGTAACTCACTTCCCTCTTAACATTATGCATGAGGACAGCAAGCTAGTCTTTTTTTTTTTTTTTTTTTTGGCTAGCCTAGTCAGCCTTGAGTGGGGGGCTGGAGTGGCACGTGTTGCCAGGGATTGAACTGTGGTCCCCTGTGCCTGCCTAAGCTTGCCTAAGCAGGTGATTTAGACTGCTGGGCTACCTCACCGGCCCCAACCACAAGCTAGACATGAGCTGTGGTTTTTGGCTTCATAGTTGGTGTTATAGCCTTCAGACTTCTATCTACAGAAATTAGCACAAAGAAAAAAAAAAAAAGAAAGAAATCAGCACCAAGTTTCCCGGAGTATCACTTAAAAAAGTTTCTCATTGATCTTGGTGGAACATCCTTACTTTTTCCTGGTACACAGTAGAGATTTTATCTCAGAAGGGGGTTGTCAGGTGCAGAAACTGTTTGCTGAGAGAATTAGACATGGTGTGTGCCTCCTGGTTTCCACACAGAGATAGACCCCCAAGATTATAGGGGTCACCTAATCTTGGATCATAAAGGATCACTTAACCTGGGTGATTTTAGGAAAATCCTTCTCTTGGGCAGATTGCCAGAGATCTCCTGTTGTAAGGGGATAATTAAAAACTGTGGTGGCTAGGTGTGGTGGCAGCTACCTGTAATCCCAGTACTCAAGAGAGTGAAGCCCGAGGATCATTATGAGTTCGACACTGGCCTGGGTTCCAAAGTGAGCTCAAGGCCAGCCTGAACTGCATTGCAAGATCCTGTCTCAAAAAGACAAAAACCAAAACCCAACCAACCAAACAAAAACATGGTGTTTTTCCCTCAGGGGAAGTGGATAGGTGGGTAGGTCTTACTTGAGAAGATTCCAGCTCTTTTTCTCCAAAGAGCTCACTGTATATGAAATCAAATTCAAGAGAGCCAAAAGGATTTTCAGTTATGATCACATGGCGTATAGCCTCAAAGACGGAAGGTGCCAAGGTAGAAATGAGGCAGATGTTTAAGCCTGAGTTTCTTGTAGTGTGGACCCTTGGAAACCTGGGCTGCATTTAGTGAAGTAAAGACCCAGGTTGTTTTCTCAGACATAGGGAACCAGATGCTTTGGTCACGGAGCCAGGGATTTACGAATTTAATAATCTCTGTCCCTGAATGTTATCCTCTTCAACCTTGAGAACATTTGGTGGAACCACAAGCAGTGGGAGAATTTATCACATTTTATCCATAATTCTGATAAGTGGTAAGGACCATCTGGATTTACCTATATTTTTCATTTCACATTAGAGGTTAAAGGGTGAACAATGTGCATAGTTTGGAGTCCAGATGACATTTAGAATAGTTTAGCATAGATTTTGGTCATTTTTCTTTAGAAATTATTGGACTAGGCTCTAGAGAGAAGTGCTGATGGCTGAGATGAGCTGTGTGCCTGCACTTGTGAATAATAAGGAAGGTAAATAGTTGCTACATGACTAGGTGGGGGCAAGGAGACACTCTTGCAGAGGATGTGGAGAGGAAAACAAACAACTATGATATCTTTCCAAGCCTCTAATTAAAATACATGTCACATACAGTGAAGCAAATAGATTTAAAATGCACAGTACAGTGAATTCTCACATACGCGTACAGCCATTGCAAGCACCACTCAGATCAACGTACGGAACCTTTTCATCACCCTGCATGGCTTTTCAGAGTCTCATCACTGGCAGCCACGCCCTCCAAAGGTCACTGCTCCTTTGACCTCTGTCCCATATGCTAATTTGGCTGTTTTAAAATTTTCCTGTAAGTGGTATAACCCTTTTCTTTTCCTCTTTAGCGGCACCCATGCAGTCCACAGATCCTGTGGAATCTCGTCCCCTCTGTTCCGTTTTGCAGTTTTTCTTATTTCCCTGCAGTCTTCCGTTGTGCGGCTGCACTGCACTTGAACCATCCTACTACAGCTGGTCGTTCAGGTTGCTTCTAGCTTGGAGCTACTGTGAATTAATCCAGTAGGAGCAGCTTTATGTCTTAGTGCACAAACACTCCAATCAAAGGTTTTATATACTTATCAGTGAAACTGTCAAGTCAGAATGTTGCAGACATTCACATGTGCATGGAATTCCCAGTTTTCCAAAGTGGTTGTGCCATTATCCTTCCACAGTGGAAGCAGCAGGGTAGAAGGGTTGCAAGTGCTCTGCCTCTGTGCTGGCGTCTGGCATTCTCAGTTATGTCCAGCGTAGCCATCAGGCAGTGTGATTGTGTGTGTGAGGGAGGGTTTGTGTCGATATTTCTACTGTGATTTTAAATTGCATATTTGTTATGAGTAATGTGAGTAAATTTTTATAAACTTACTGGTTCTCTAGATCACTGTTTTGTGAAATGCTGTTCACTAAAAAACAAAACAAAGCATCAAAGACCAAAAGCTTTGAATGTCTATCTCATTGATTTGTAGTATTTTCTAGCTTGGTATTTTGCTTGTTTGTTTCTTTCTCTCTTTCTTTTTTTCCTTTTTTGGAGGTGCCAGTAAGTAAACTCATGGTCCCAATAACATTAGATAAGCACTGTGCTATTGAGCCACACCTTCAAGCCAGGAGGTGTAGTTTGCATGGGTACACACACACACACACACACACACACACACACACACACACACACACACTATTAAAACATGACATGCTTTAATTTTTTGGGGGTGCAGAACCGGGATTGAACTGAGGCCCTTGCACTTGCCAGGCAAGCACTTATTCTACTGACCTATCTCCTCGGCCCCACCTTTAAATTTTAAAAATTATAATAAATACATTGCTAGGCAGGTTCCTGGCAAAAGGACCTGCTCGGCAAGCACAAGGTCATGAATTTGATGCCCAATATAAAACAAAACTAGACAAAAACAAAAGAAAAGAAAAAACCTTTGCTATTGAACTATCCCCAAATATTCTCCCTTTCTTGACAGACACTTATCCCTCATCATCTTAGCTTCTCATAAAGTGGTTGTGGGAGTTTTCTTTCATATCTTTATAAGGTGTGATAAAGAATTTAATGAATGCTCTCACCAAGCACTAGCCAACAGAAGGGCAGGCTTGCGCGAGCATCACTTACTGTACCAGTTGGGCTGGCACCATCTGGCTTCTGACTCTTCTCAAAAGAAACACAATCCTAGGGCTGGGGAGATAGCTCAGTGGAATAAGCACTTCCCTGGCAAGCACAAGGGACTAAGTTCAATCCCCAGTGCTAAGAAGACAGAGAGAAAAAGAGAGAGAGAGAGAGAGAGAGAGAGAGAGAGAGAGAGAGAGAATCCTAAAAGGTAAGTATTCTAAATCAATTCAGGATGTGAAGGTACCATGACAGAACAGCTAATGACATGCACAACAGAGGACCTCTAGGACTGCCTCAGGAGTGGCATGGAGAAGAGGATAAGGGCCCTCAGAATGAAGGGGGGGATTTGATGATGGTGCTTCTCTGTTCCTGATAAATTATTTATTTTTTTGACAAATAGAATCATATGTTTTCAAGGGATGCAGCATGGTTATTTGGTAAATGCATTGTATGATGCTTTCACAATTAAAATAATTAATACAGCTACTACCTATGGTTATTATCATCATTATTATTATTATTATTACCCTGCATAAATAAAGCCCACAGAACATATTCACTTTATCACTGAGAGTTTGTACCTTTTTGACTACCATGTCCTCAATTTCCATACTTTTCTATCAATCTCCTGATCATTCTTGCTTCTCTTGAGTTTGACTTTTTCAGATTCTGTGTAAAAAAGTGAGATCATACAGCCTTTGTCTTTCTTTGTCTGCCTTATTTCTCTTAGCTTAAGGTCTTCAAGGATTATCGGTATTGTCACAAAAGGCAGGATTTTATGCTTTTTATGGATGACTTATTTTCCATTCTGTGTATTATCATGTTTTCTTTAACAATTCACTTAGCAAGGGACACTGGGGAAGGTTTGATGTCTTGCAGGGTGGATGTGTCTTTAACATATTGATTTCATTTTATTTGAGTTCCTAAACAAGAGTAGGATTACTGGATCATACTGTAATTCTGTTTTTAATTTTTTTGAGGAGGTTCCATACCGTAATCTATAATAGGTAGACTAATTTCCTCATATGCCCAAAGTGAAACTCTCTATAGGTTCTTCAGCTAATTTTTTAAAAAAACATTTTTTTATTGCTTTCTACTTGTGCATGTGTGTATGTGTATGTGTGTGTTTTGTTTGCTTGCTTTTTCACTTTTGATTTATGTGACTTTCTTAAATATTTTGAATGTCACTTCCTTACCAGATATAGAACTTGCAGCTATTCTCTCATGTTTTATTGGCTACCTTCTCCTTCTGCTGGTTTTTTTCCTGGCTGTGCAGGTTTGATTTTTGGTAATCCAACTTGTGTATTTTTGTGCCTCTGCATTCTATCGAAAAATTTCACCAGAACTGATGTTGTTTTCCTTAATTTTAAAAGTTTTACCATTTTGTATCTTACATTTAAGTTTTTAATCCACCTTAAGTTAATTTTTATCATTATTACAAGAGTGAAACCATGACACATCATTTTTGTGTGGAAGATGAAATTTCCAAATTCAGTGTCAAGTGTCTGCCCAAAGTGTCCCAGTGTGGTGGCCTCAGAGAGCACTGACTCTGACCTCGCTGCTCTGATTCTTCTCTCCAGAATGGAGCAAGTCAAAGGCCTAGTTTCATTGTTTCTTATGTAACCAGTTTTCCCCAAACCACTGTCCTCTCCTCACTGTGTGTTCTTGGCACCTGATCAAGGCTTAACTGATTGTCTTTGCCTGAGTCTCACCGCCTCCAGGTTCTCTTTATTATATTCCATGGGTCTGTGCCAGTTTTTACTTATTTTATGTTATTATTTATTCCTTCAGCTTCTTTAGGATATACTTAATAAATAAAATTTAAAATCTTAAAAGTAGATGACATAATGTTTGAGGGAGACAGGATTTGTAGTATAAGCCAAAATACTCAACATATCCATCAGCTCACCTACTTACATTTTTGTGGTGAGAACATTTAAGCAATTTTCAAACACATGCTATCACTGCCTGTAGTCTCCATGGTGTATATTAGGCTTCTACAGCTTACTCTTTCTGTCTAACATGTTGCTTCCTTTGACCAACAACTGCTTATCTCACCTCCCACTGTCTGTCAAACACCATTCCCTTCTCTACTTTGATGAGTCCAACTGTTATTAAGTCCTCATCTAAATGAGAACTGCAACATCTGTCTTCTGTTTCTGGCTTATGTCACCAGCTTCATATATGCAGTCAAAAGTGACAGGATTTTTTAAATTATTATTATTATTTTAAAATTTTATTGATTTTCTTTTTTTTTTTTTAAATCTTGATCTAAGAAAGTGGTACAGGCCTCTGATCCCAGCAGCTGAGGCAGGGTGATTGTTATGAGTTCCAGGCCAGCGTAGGCTATGGAGGGAGTTCAAGGTCAGTAGGAGCTGCATAATGAGACACTGTCTCAAAAAAAAGGGGAGGGGGCGAGGGAGATGGCTTAGTGGAATAAGTGCTTCCCTGGCAAGCTCAAGGGCCTGAGTTCAATCCCTGGTTCCAGAAAAAAAAAAAAAAAAAAAGGAAAGAAAATTAGACAGTCTGAACAAGATATAGTGACACATGCCTGCAACCGTGTACTCTGAGAAGCTGAGGCAAAAGATCACAAATCTGAGTTCAGGATGGGCCACTCAACAGCTTAACAACCCGTCTTAAATTTAAAAATTAAAAAAGCATTAAGGTCTTGGGTTCAATCTCCAGCAGCAAAAATTGTTATTCATTGGCAAATAGTGATTGTGTATATTTGTTGAATCAAATGGTGATATTTGATTTGCATGTACATTGGGAATGATCAAATCTGGGTAAATAGCAGGTAACACAACTTGAGCTCAGGGTGTCAGCAAACTGTATTTTATCCATGGGCTTTCTAATCCTGGCCTCATAGAGTTAGTTCTAACCTCACTGAATTTTTTTCAAACTCCTCTGCAGTTTTGAGGGCTTCTTTAGCTCCCTTTATGTAGTTATTACTTTCTAAAAAGAGGAAGGAAAGAAAATTCTTTGTTTGGATTTCAAACAATACAAATTCCTTACACAGGTGAACAGCACACGGTATGAGTTCCAGGCCAGCGTAGGCTATGGAGGGAGTTCAAGGTTCAACCCTCCCAGTCTGTGAGATTATACTGACTGGATCAAAAAGAATCAGAAAACACGATGCCCCTGTGCTAGCATGCGCAGACACTTTCCGCTGTTATCTTTCTTTGAAGAATCCTAGGAACGATTATTGACATAGCCTTTCGGCATTAGCGTCGTATCAACTAGAGATGATTTAAGGCGCACAGGAGGACGTGCGCAGATTCAGTGCAAACAGTGCATGCAGGACTTGAGCATCTAGGGGTTCGGGCAGGAAAAGGAGATCTGGAACCAGACACTCCGGGGAGCTGCGTCTCATCGGGGGTGTGCCTCTCTGAGCTGTAACCAAGAGGTGGGTATCAACCCAGAACTGCAGGCCCCAAGCCATGTCTTGTCGAGGCTGCCCTGGGCCGCCTGCAGCCCCACCACCCGGAGAAGCGTCTCTCCTCCTGCTGCAACCCCACAAGTCTCCCCTCGCCTCTTGTCATTCTTTTTAATTGTGCGGTGGGCACAGCTGGCCCACTCGGTGGACACCATGAACACTTCAGCACTGTTCTGCAGCCCCCGACGTTGGAAGACTCTGTTCTCGACCCTTCAGCAGGCTAGGGGCTGCCCAGATATCGACTGCCCTGCTGTCCACAGGGAGGGCCCTCCGCAGACAGCCATTCTCTGTGAGGATCTTGGTCTTCCTTAATGAGCAATGGGGCATGCGCTGCACCTCTGTGAGATTGGACTGGAAGCCAAGGCGATCATAGCTGCCTTCAGATACTTTCCTCAGTGTGTCACTGACGCCCTCTCCTCTCCTGTTGTTACATCAGGTGGCTTCCTTGGATCCTGTCACTGTTCTGTCTCCAAGGTGGCTATGAGCCACATTCCAGCTTGAGAAGAAAAGATGCATCCCATGAGCGCCAAACAAAACCAGTTCGTGACATCCTCATAGGCCACCCTTATAATAACCCATCCTTGCCACCTGTCCTGACCATGCCCACCCATCCAAAGCAAAGCAAAGCAAAGCAAAGCAAGCAAACCCCCCAGAAATGGCTTTTTGCATATTTTCTTTAGGACACCACGGAGGAAACACTCCATGAGCCTTTTCCTTCTGATTACTCTCATTGCTGGAAGCGGGACTGTGGTGTTCCTTTTTAACAAATTTTTGTTTTTTACGAGAACATATTCATGGCACTTAATGTCCGATTCCTTGTATGGGGCTGGCACAGGTACATAGCACCTCTCAGTTCTTGTTTGTCCCCTTTACCTTCTCTGTCCCCTTCTCTTCCCTCCCCTCCCCCTCCATCTCAAAGTCCCCTTCCCATTTGCGAAAGGTCTCACTATTTCCTATCATCTCCCATTTATTTTGTTCTTTATTTATAGTCTGGGTTTTTCTTATTCATTGTAATCAAATAATAGTTGTTTATTTAACCAGCATTATGAAATCACAGTTTAATAGATTACAACAAATAGACACTTAGAAATCCTTGACACTATTAAGACCCAGTCCTTAAATAATTAAAACTCTCAACCATTTCTTGTAGTAGTGAGATAATACGATGTTTACACATGTGGGTCTGGTTCATTTCACTTATGGGTCTGGTCTGAAGTTGCATCCTTTTACCCAAAAAGGCAAACTGTGGTGGGAAAAGGAGAAGGGAAGAAAAGGAAAAAGGAAAAAAAATTATTTATACACAAGATATTCAAGGTAGTTATAGAGATAGTTTCTCTTAGTTTCTTAGAAAAAAATGCTTGTGCTATATTGTTTATAGAAGACATTGCACCTATATTGTGTACTCTAAATAACTACTATAAAAAGACCAATACTGTAACTCTCACACTTACCAATTTTGAAACCTTTTCATTATTTTATTTTTTCTCCTTAAAATAAAAAAAATACTGTCAAACACATAATCTTTGTTTTCTAAGCCAATATTTATGAATATTATTAAGATATTATTAAAACAAGGTCACTATTTTAAGAAAACCTTGTTTTAATCATAGAAGATTGGATTTTGGTTTTCCATCAAAATAAAATAAAGTTTAAATTATAGTGACCTTTACTACAATGTCTTTTTTTATTTTTATAACACTTGTCCCTCACAAACCCTCTTCAACCCATGCTGATCCACTATAATTCTTTAGATTCTTAGTTTCATTCTGCCTTTTAATTTCTTCCAATCTTGGTACAATCTAGTGGCATAGGACCAAAAAAATCCCCCTTTTTTACCATATAAAATCTCATGAAAGAGAAACTGTAATCTTTAAGCTTGTGTGTCTGATTTATTTAACTTAAGATTATTGTCTCAAAATGCAGCCACTTTTCACAAATGACTTAAGTTTTTCTTTATGACAGAGAATATTCCGTTGTGTGTAAATATTACACTTTTTAAATCCAGTCATCTATTGGTGGACATACAGGCACTTCTAGGAGTTAACTATTATAAATCTTGCTGCTCTAAACATGGGTAGGCAGGGATCACTGTCGTATGATGTAATTAACTCTTCAGGAAGATAATTCTCTCATGCCAGAGTGGGCATTCACTCAACGCATCTTTGCATATGCAGTTCTGGGATCCTCTGTACCTACCAGTTACCATTCTGCCCCGTCTCCTGCTCCTCAGATGGGCTGTTAGAGGGTGAACATGCAACTGACATAAAAGAGGGACAATATTGCCCTGCTGGAGGAAAAGAAAATTAACTTTGTGGTTGGCTTGGCCTCCTGGAAGATGTAGAATGCCAACTTTAGATTCATTCTCCTGGATATCAGATATGTTCTTCCCTTAAAATAAAGATAAATTTTTACAGATTAAATATCCTCCATCTGAATTCCTTGGGACCAGAAGTTTTGGATTTCAGACTGTTGTCAATTTTTAAATAATCACCTATATGTAATGAGATTTCTTGAGTGAGAGGACCCAAATCCAAACACAAAATTTACACTTATTTCACATATATCTTCCATATATAACTTGAAGTTAACTTTATTTTTAATGATTTTGTGCATGGTACAAGGTTTCACGGGCATACAGTTTTCTCTTTCTGGTGTCTTATCAGTGTTCAATAAGACTTCAATTTGGGGCATATTTCAGAGTTTGGATATTTGGAATAAGGATGTTCAACCTGTATTTTGTTTGAGGTTGTGTGAAAACAGAAAGCATCTGCTCAGAGCCCACTGCATCGCCGATGCTGATAGCCGTGATGAGGGCCAGAGGATGCCCTAACAAGCCCCACATCCAACTGCACTCCAGGCTGGAGTGTGCTGGCTCTGGGGCTGTTGTGCTGGCTGCTGCTGTCCCCGAACCTTCCCTAGGAGATGAAGTGTCGCTCAGTGGCAGATTTGAACTTCCAGGCCTTTCCCTTGAAGTGGATGTCCCTGAGGCCCAGGGGAATTCTCCATCTGTCTCCTTCCCAGGATCTGTGCTGGAGACAGGCAAACAACACAGACCCACAGGACTCTCAAAATCAGGTTTTGAATGCTCTCTGTTTAAAAAACATGATTTCCAGCTAATTAGTGCCAACCATTCATTTTTAAGAGAAGTGTGGTCTTTGGGTTTCTGCTACATTGGACCTAAGTCATATAAGGAAATAGCTCTGCAAGTGTCATGCGTTGTTTTGAAACAGAATCTCAAAAATTTTCCCAGGCTCCCTTGGAATATGCAACCCTCCTGCCTCATCCTACAAGTTACAGGCATGCACTACAATGCCTGGCTGTTCAAGAAAGCTTTTTAAAAACTTAAGAAACAGGGGGCCAGAGAGATAGCTCAATGGAATAAGAGCTTGCCTAGCAAGCACACAAGGGCCTGAGTTCAATCTTCAGTTCCACCAAAAAAAAAAAAAAGAACAAATAGAGTTTCACTTTATTTGGGGCCTCTGAGTTTGTGACTTTGGACTGGTACTCAAGGGTGGATCAAGAGGGAAAGAATAAGAAAAGATCTCCAAAATGTTAATTAGGTTTTTTTTTTCTGTTTGTTTTCTTTACAGCTTTTCCTATAAGCTCTCTGCTCACTTTCTAGGCCTCAGTCTACCCCTGCTCAGAGGCATATGGTCTCCTTGGTGTAAAGTGGAACCCTGTCTCTCAACATTGATTTACGGTAGTGTAAGATGCATTGTACTCATTGACTTTATAAAACAGCAGAATTGAAAAGACCATGCCCTTAGAATCTCCCCCCCCCCATAGAATCCTAAGTTTATGCACCTCTATTATCCAACTAAGATCTGTGTGTCTACCCACTTTTCCAATATGAAAGTATTTGATTTAATTTTCTCTTCAAAGAACTCCATGTTAGCCTGTTTCAATTCAATTTTAATGGGCACAGCTAATTTAATCAGACAAATGAAGTGCTTTTCTTAGAACTGAACAAACATTAATACATTCTGTGAAACTTAGGACATTTCCATCCCCACCTAGCATGCAGATGATCAGCCAAGCTAAGGAACCCCTTTAGCAAGTTAAGAACCCACACTCCTTTGATCCCATGTGTTGAGAGTACAGACGGGGTGACATGGTGGCTGGGCTATCTAGAAATCATTTCCCAACAAAGCTGGGTTGAATTGTGCCCTTTGTACCTTCAAATCTTTATCATATTGTTTCATTAGAAATGAGCTGTGTCCCACAAATTCTGTGCAGGGTCTGGTGTTTTAGAGATTTGCTCTATCCCTGTGGGCTCCTTAGCAATGACCGAGTTCTATGTTATAGAGCTAATCTGTAGCCTAAGCTCTGTTATTTACAGCCTGAATGCCCTTTACTTCCTGAGGCCCAGAAGGGCTGAGCTTGTTCTCCATGGAGTAGTCCTGGAGAAATGGGAAAATTCATGTTACATACATAGAAAGGAGATGCAGTCATCATCTCTAACTCAGAGGTTTCCTGCCTCTCTACTATATAGATATGCTAGATACAGTTCAGCCATATTCTTCTCTGAGATGTTTTTCCCCCTCCAATCTCCATCCAGTTTGAGTTTATCAAATTCCTTCATTATTGATACACATGTTATAATTCAGTTTATGCTTCTGCCTCTCTTAGTGGGCTGTGATCTCAGTACATCAGGCACTTAGTTCAGTGTCTTACACATGCTTAAATAAAGGCAAGCACATCCCATAACCATGCATATCACGAAGTGTGGGGTTGATCAGCTTTCTGCTTCATGGGATCAGCACTTTTCATGCAGAGGTTCAAGCCAGGCTAGCCCAAGTATGCTGTCCAACATCTCTTGGAGCACTGATGTAAAACTGAATGGAGGTATGTGAGGGCACTTCCAGGGCAGTGCTTTACCCAGGAGTCCTAAGGGTTGGCCAGTCTATTCTGGGCTAGCTGTGTCTGACCTTGCACCATCAGATCAAGGACAGAGTAACAACTCTCTGTGTGAAGCCATGGGACCACACAGGGCTTTTCTGCTGGGTCAGTAGTAGACCAGGAGTATAAACAAGACTAAGGAGCATGTCTTTTCAGCTGCATAGTCTTGGAGTCCCCAAACTGGACTCTTGTTTTACACTCAGTGACAAATGTCAGCACTGCTAAGGGTAAGACAATCTCACTGATTTAATTAGTTCAGAATTTTGAATTCTTTCTCTTAACTCAGAGCCACAGAACCATGCTGGTGACTAAATTTCTTTTTTTTAATTTTTAATGAATTTAGGACAGTGTCTACAAGGTCTCACTACTACATCAGACCCTGTTTTCAGCCTCCCAAGTTCTGGGATTATAGGTATGCACCACCATGCCCAGTCTCAATTGCTGACTCAGCGTGCCCCACGGATGGGGCCAGCATGGGACATCCGGGGATCAAACCCCGGCCACTGCACTTCGCCTAAGCAGGCACTTTAGTCCACTGAGCTATCTAGCCAGCCCTGGTGACTAAAATATGCTGTATCCTTATAAACCAAATGGGAAATCCTTGTATGCAAGGGAGTTTAAGTAGCAGGTTATATCACAAAGTTTTGAGTGGAATTTAAAACTTTCACCATCCCTGAACCAGAGGACAGTTTGTCCTTTAAATCAGCTAGATGTTCGTTTTAGCCTTTGTCCTGGGGGGAAACCACTTCTTTGGGTATTGGTTTTCATCGATCTAATTTCTGTTTGTTTGATCTTCGGCCTAGCTGTTCTTCCTCCTCTCTTGAGAGTCCATCATCTAGGGCAGAGAAGGAGAAGCTTAACCCACAGCTTATACAGGGGAGCCAGTGATCCCAAGTTCTTAGATTTCCAGTGGGCTTTGGAGGACCCAGAAAGAAGAGTGGGCTTCCTAGTGATCTCTTAGACAGGCACTTTTCTATACAAACCCATTTCTTTAATCTCTCTCTGCATGTACATTTCCATTCATTTTTAATGCTGTGTATTTATTTAACTTAGGTGCCTATCTGTTTGTTCAAAAGACGTTTGCATAACATACATCACTGTCAAAGCAGAATTTCTCAGATGAGAAAACAAGGCAGATCAGTGGCTTCAGACTCCAGGCAGGGCTTCTCTTCTTCTCCCTCCCCAGCCTCTCCAGGGAGCAACACTTCTTTGCATTTCAGCTGTCCACAAGTTCCTTTCCAAGCGCAAAAGTAGCTATGCTTGTTAAAGGAGCTGGGAAATCTAGAAAGGTAGACATCTTTCTTGGAGGGCTGCTGTGAGCATTTTAGTGTGATTCTTCTCCTTTTTACTGTTTTAAAAATCTAGTCAAGAACATTTTATATGCATGGACCACTTTATATTTCAGTTTTCACATAACATCGTGACCCAGGTGTTATGAAAATAATGGAGATACTGTGACTCATTATGCAGGTAAAATGTTTATTTAAATTTATCTCTATCCCTGCTTTTATAAACAGTGTTGTTGTAAGCCTCTTTTTGGACAGAAGTTTTATATAGATTAAAATTAAAAATATTTTTTTAAATATCTGTTATTTATTTGGTACAGGGTCTTGCTACACAACTCTGACTCTCAGAGATCTTCCTGTTTCGTCTTCCCCAGCACTGGGATTACAGGTGTGTCTCACCACGCCTGGCTTTGGTGGCCAGCACGCATGCCCAGGGTTTTGGGGCCAGCCCAGGATGTGGTATGGGGGAATCAAACCCAGGTCCTTGTGTTTTTCAGGCAGGCATTTAGACCACAAGGCTATCACCACAGCCAGAATTTTTGTTTTTGAAGAGAAAATCCTGCAAGATATAATTACTGGAATTGTGTAAGATTTGCTTACAAGTCCATTTATCCATATTGTTAAATTATTTTCCAAAAAGACTTTGTCTGCATGCACCTCTATCTTCCTTGTGCAAGTCTTAAGAGGAAGAAGGTATAGTGAAGCATGAAGGCTTAACAAACATGTGGCCAGGGAGCAAGTCCCGGACGTACCCATTACTGCGTGGTTTTGGACACCTCACTTAACCAGAAAGTTTTTCCAGTCTTCTTTTGCAAGTACTCCATCTGGAGAATGAAGGTAAGAATGGCACTCCCTGGTAATGAGAACAAATGGACACTATTCATAGAGGATTTGAATATGCTTGGTGCATAGTTGTGGTAAGTAGACTTCTTTATTTCTTTGTTTTAATGAGTTTACTGGTACAAGTTAGACATACATAATGATAACATTCAGCATAGGGAATCAATATCTTTACATGATATATCTTAATTCCCTTTTTCTCCCCATTATCATCTTCCTCCTTCAGTCCTTTTTGACTTCCTTATTTACAAAAGCTTTGCTTCTATTTTATGGTTTGTTTTCTCATGTTTTGTCTTTTCCTTGTGTTCTCTCCCCTACTCCCTTTCAAGTTTCCCTTCCCATTTGAACAATTTCTGTCTATTTTACAACATTTATTATACATTGTGGTCCTTATTTACACTTTCAGTTTCTCATACCAGAGAAACAATGCAATATTTACACATGAAGGCTTGATTTATTTCACATAAGTACGGTCTCAAGGTGGATAAATGGATCCATTTCTATGCAAATGGCATAGAAATATCTCAACTTTATCCTGCTCTTATTTTTTATTTTTGGCAGAACCTGGGATTGAACTCAGACCCTTGCTCTTGCCAGGGAAATGCTGATTCTACTGAACTATCTCCCCGGCCCACAAGTTTATCCTTCTTTATGGCTCAGTACTACTTGATTATATAAAAAAGCATATATTCTATGTCTGTTTATCAGTTGATGGGCATTTGGGCTGTTTTAAGGATTTAGCTGTTATAAATTGTCTTTCTCTGAGCATGGGTGTGCATAAATTGCTGTTGTGTGTTGTTTTAAATCTTTTGGGAAGATATCAAGAAGGGGAATAGCTGGGTCAAATGGAATTTCTTAGTATTTTTTAGGAATCCCCACAGATTCCAGAGTGGGTGCATCAGTCTGCACTCCTACTAACAGGGGGAAGTGTTCATTTTTTCCACGGTCCTGCAAACATTTGTCACTGGTTTATTTTTTGATAATACCCATTCTTTCTGAAGTGAAATGAAATCTCAGTATAATTTTAATTTGCATCTCTTGATTGACCAATGGTGTTGCACATACTTTCATATATTTATTTGCTATTTCTACTTCTTTATATGAGAAGTGCTCATTCACTTCTGATGCCCATTTTTGGATTGAGTCTTTAAACCTGAGGACTCTGATTTTATTTTGAGTTTTTATATATTCCAGACATTTGTCTTTTGTCTTATCAACAACTGTCAAAATTTTGTTTTCTGCTCTGTAGATCACATCTTCACTCTGTTGATGATTTCATTGTTATGAAAAGCTTTTTAATAAGATCCCACTTGCTGATTGTTTATGATATTTCCTTTGAGGTCTGTGGTTTGTTCATAAAGTCTTGGCCTATATCTATCTTTAAGAGTTTTTACCTATTCTATCTTCCAGGAGATTTAATATTTCTATTTTAATATGTAGATCTTAGGTCCATCTTGATTTCAGGTTAGTGCATGGTGAGAGACATGGCTACAGTTTTAGTCATCAGTATACAGAACATCAGTTTTTCCAGGACCATTTATCAAAAAGGCTATCTTTCTTCCAGTGAGGATGTCCCCCTGACCCCTCACAAGTACCGTGCTCTTTTTATCACAGTACCTGTGTAGCACAATTTCAAGTCAGAGATTGTGACCCACCTCACTTGCCATTCTAGATCTCTTTTGGTTACAAATATTTTAGGATTTTTTTCTCTAATTCTATGAGGTATATTATTGGTATTTTGATCGATTGCATTAAATGTGTATCACAATTTTGGCAGTAGGTCACTTTTCACTATGTTGGTTCTTCCTATTCAAGAACAAAGGGTATGTTTCCATTTTCTGATATCTTCTTTGATTTCCTTTCCCAGAGTAGAACAGTACTGGATGTAAAGATCTTTTTGTTACCTTTGTTTGTTAGATTAATTCTTAGGTATTTCATGTTTTTTTTCAAAGCTATTATGAAAAGTGTTTCCTAATTTTTCTCTTTGATTTTGTTGTTTGTTACATGGATGTTACAGATTTTTGAGTATTGATTTTGTGTCCAGCTATAATGATGAATTTGTTTAAGTCTACAAGTCTGTTAGTGGAATTTTTGAGGTCCTCTGTGTAGAGTAGTATGTCACTTGCAAATACTGATAATTTAATGGCTTTCCTTTTCTGTCCTTATTCCCTTTTTTCTCTTGTCTAATTGTTCTGGCCAATGTTTACAGAACTATATTCAATGAGAATGGCAATAATGGACATCCTTGTCATGTTTCTGCTATTTGAGTAAAAGCTTTCAGTTTTTGATCATGTTAGCTGTTGTTTTGTCATGCATGGCTTTTATTAGATTGAGATAAAGACCTTCTATTCCAATTTTCTGTAGGGTTTTTGTCATGAATGGATGCTGGACTTTGTCAAATGCTTTTTCTGCATCTGTTAGATGATCATATGATGTTAGCCCTTGGCTCTGTAGAAGGAACTACAAAGAAAAAGGGTGAAATATCGAGAAAGCCTTCCAAAACCCAGAAAATTATTAATAACTCTTTTGAGCATCTTCCTCCTAATAAGACAGAAAATAAAGAAGAAATGAACAGATTCCTAGATACATATGAATCATGAAAGCTTAATCAATATGATATAAAAATTCTAAATAAAGTAATAATCGGTCAATAAAATTAAAGATGTAGCTAAGAACCTACAAACAAAGAAAAGTCCGAGTCGATAGATTCACTGCTGAAGTCTACAAAAATATTTAGAGAGGATATAAAGCAACATCTTTAATGTAATAGAAATGAAGATGTAATCCCAAGCCCATACCTGGAAGCAAGCATTACCCTGATAACAAAACTAGAGAGGAATTTAACCAAAACAGAGGACTATAGGTCAACCTCCCCAATGAGTGCAGATGCAAAAATCCTCAGTATGATACTGGTAAACAGAATGCAACAAGTCCTCAAGAAAACTGTACATCATAACCAAGTGGAATTCATCCCAGCCATGGTTCAGTACACATAAATTGGTAAGTGTGGTTCATCATATTTTTATTGTACATTTGTTATACATGATTGTCATATTCACCAGAAGGAACTTGTACCTCCACATAATATATCTTAACTCTTCTTTTCTCCCATTTTCCTCTCTTTCTGTTAGCTCTTCTTCCCTTCCCCATTTACAAACATTCATTTCTACTTTTTCCTGTTACTCTCTTTTTAAAAATCTTTTTTCCCTTCCCTCCCTCCCTCCTCCCTCTTGTCTCCTCCCCCTTCTCCTGCCCAATGTGAACTTGCTATTTCTACTTCTCAATATCTATTCTCCATTTTGCTTTTTATTTGATGTTTGGATTTCTCCCATAGAAGGGACAATGTTATACATATTTATTTTTATTTCAATTAACTTTATTTTATCTAAGTACTTTATACAAACTACTATAGGGTCTTTCTTTTCAGGAAGAGGTGGACACAGAGGGGGGCACAGCTCAGTCAACTGCTTGTGCTGCACGTTCCAGGCCTTGGTGTGAGCCCTGGCACCAAGAAAAAAACTAAGGAATGGAAGTTGGGAAATGATTGCATTATTGAACTATGGAAGAGTTAATCCTCAGTCTTTTTTATAGGAAAAAAATCTCTTAATTTACTTGTGTTTAACAGGAATTGGAAAATTGAAATTTATTTGAAGTGATCTGTTGTATATTGTTAAGGTTTGTGTCTATTTGTCCCCCCAAAGCCTCATGTAAATTATGGGGAAGACGTGGCTGAAGGGGCAACAAGTGGCTCGAGGGGCAGGGCCAGAGGACCAGGGAGGGGCTTGAGGGGTGGAGCCCGAGAGGTGCAAACCATCAGACTGGCTGGCCTGTGCTTTCTCAGAGAGGTGGAGAGGGTCACCCTGGACATGGCAGCTCCCAGCCCCTCCTCTAGTGTCTTGAAACCTCCAGTAACTGTGAGCTAAATAAACCTTTCCTTCCCCCCTTTTGAGTGTTGGGTACTTGTCCCAGCAATGAGAGAAGAGTAACTAAGACAGAATTTCGTACCAGAGAAGTGGGGTCCTTGCTGTGGCTAAACCTGACCATATGGATTACAAGCTTTTGAGACTGGCTTATGGGAAGAAATAGGAAAGGTCTGGAGGTGTCATCTACAAGAGAAGCACTGGAACAGCCTCGGCTGTGCTGCATGGGAGATGCTAGTCAGAGCTCAGACCAGAAAGCTGATCTATAAAGACCAGGCTGGGGAGATTTATGCTGGGAAGAAGGCTTGCATTGGTTGTTTGACCCTAGGTCATTTGTGCTTCAGACAAAATAGTTTGTCTGAATTTTGCCTGTGCCTAGAGACTTTGCTTGAGACTGAGATTAAACATGGAGGACTGATTAATCTTTCAAAGGAAATCTCATGGCAGTCAAATATTGGGGTAGTGACATGGTTCTTATTGGGGGCTTTTAATCATATTTATATTGAGAATAAATAGCAAAGAGCCCAGCAGAATGATCTAAAATGTTGTGAGTTTGGCCAGAAAGGAAGCTCCAGGAAGGCTGTGGACTACAAAGATAAAGCTGAGATCTCCATTGCCCAGGAGGACCAGGAGAGTTGAAAAGATGTCCTGAGAGCATCACAGAATGTGACAGGTTCCGTCCTTTGCAGCCTCAGAATTGCAAGGGTGAGGGACCTTGCTTTGAGGAGAAAGCTGCAGAGCCCTATGTTCCAGAATGCAGGGGGAAGCTACACCAGGTTCCAGAATTTAGGCAGCCAGCATACCAGATTACAGAATGGCACCGGCACAGAGAATTTGTTCCTTGGAATCAGGATGAGAGTGCTCAGGGATCCAGGCACTTGACCCCTGCAGCAAGAGAAAGGAAAACCTTGGCCCAGGGAGATGGCTCAGTGGAATAAGTGCTTCCCTGGCAAGTACAAGGGCCTGAGTTCAATCCCTGGTTCCACAAAAAAAAAGAAAGGAAAACCTGGCTACTGCTCCAGCTGGCAGCAGACCTTGGCATTATCCATGTGGCCCTCACTTTAGGTGCATGCAGAATGCAAGAGTTCTGAGATTGAGAAGCCATCCTCCTGAATTTCAAAAGAAGGCCTGGGAGGCCAGGAAATTTGCCTCTGAGAGGGCAGTGTGTGAAGCTGTGTGTGAGAAGCCTATTCAGTGGAAACCCCAGAAAATTGGAAAAGCCAGGAATGTGGATCATCTAAGGAAAACTGCAAAGAGGGAGCCAAACCAGCCTAAGGGAGAAGCCATGGAAACTACTACCAAGAGCGCCATAGGGGCAGAGCCACATGGAGTTCACAATTTGCCACAGATTGCTTTGGACATTCTACAGGGACCTTCAGCACTTAATATTTGCCCTGATGAATTTTGGACTTATTTTGGCCCAGTGGTTTGTATTCTTCTGTGTATACCTTTTGGAATGGCAATGTTTATCTTGTGCCTTTACATGCTGGATGCATTTAAGTTTCTATTTGAACAGGGGCTCATAGTTGAGAGTTTGCCTTGGATCTTGAAGGAGACTTGGGGCTTGGACTTTTCAGCATTGCTGAAACTGTTGGGACTTTGGCAACTCTTAGAGATGGACAAATTGCTTTTTGGACAGAGAGATGGTGCATGAGACTTTGGGAGTCCAGAGGCTTGAGGGGTGGGCCCAAGGGTCACAAACCATCAGACTGGCTAGCCTGTGCTTTCTCAGAGATAAGACAAATATTCACTGAACATTTTATCAAGTGGCACTAACAATATGAATATTTAAGTTACCTTTTCCAAAGGTGGCAGGACTCTGACCCTTCCAAAGTTCTTTGGTGGTCCAGGCGCTGATGGCATGCCACACCGTTGACTTCCAGGGCATCCAGAAAGGTGACATAAACCTACCGGGTCTGCACAAATCCACTAGGAATTGTGATAATGCTATATTTCAACTCCCATGTCTGATTTATTTCATTGAAAATTATGGTCTTAAGGTACATCCATTTACCTAAAAATTTCTACAGTTTATTCTTCCTTATGGTAGAGTAGTACTTAGCAGTATGTAAAACTATGTCATTCATTCATTCATTCATTCTTTCATTCATTTATTCATTCATCACTGATGGTCATATGGGCTATTTCCAGGATTCAGCAATTATAAATTGTACTGATATAAGCATGATGTGATGCTTTTAATTCTTTCAGGAAGATTGGTAAATATACTTTAGTATTAGCTGTTGTTATCCTATCTACCATCACAGATAAGACAAGTGAAAATGATAGCCAAGAGAAATCAGCATCCTCTGTGAAAGCATGGTGAGTTGAATAGTGTCCCCTAAAATCTGATGCCTACTAGGATCTTGAAAATGTGACCTTATTATTGGAAATGGAGTCTTTGCAGAGATAATCAATTTTGCATGAGGTACTGGATTAGACTGAATGGAGCCTAATCCAGTGATTGATGTTCCTACAAGGAGCAGAGAAAATACAGAGACACAGAGGGAGGGTGAGATTTGAGCCAGGCTTCCACAGCCTGGCAAACACCCAAGGGTAACAGAACACCTACAAGGGGTAAGAAAGGATTCTTTCTTAGAACCTTTGGAGGGAGAACCTGGATTTTTAGCCTCCAGAACAGTGAGGGAATGGATTGGAGTTGTTTGAAGGCATCA
The DNA here is from genome assembly GCA_004027165.1 of Ctenomys sociabilis. Lineage (NCBI taxonomy): Eukaryota > Metazoa > Chordata > Mammalia > Rodentia > Ctenomyidae > Ctenomys > Ctenomys sociabilis. The sequence goes on from PVKA01002823.1 coordinate 74,839, forward strand.
AGTTTATGGCAATCTATTGCAGCAGCCCTATAGCACTAATACAAAGGGTGAGTTCAAATGTCCCATTGTTCATAAAGAAAGAACTCATTTATTTACATGACACTGGTACATCATAGTTAAACATATTGACATTGTCATTATTGTTATTAATGTATTTGGTACAGGGTCTCATTTCACAGCTCATACAGTGATCCTCCTGTTTCAGCTTCCCCAGCACTGGGATTATAGGTGTGCCCCACCATACCCTGTCTTAGTGGCCAGCTTGGCATGCCTGGGGAGGGACCAGTGTAGCATGTGGTATCAGGGATTGAACTGGGTCCTTGCACTTGCCTAGGGAGGCGCTTAGACTGTTGAGCTATGTCCATGGCCCAGCAGGCTGACATCATTTAAGGTCACTAAACCTTCTTGCTAGGGATCCTAAATGGAACTCAGGCCCAGGTCTCAGGGTAATTTTCCTGGGTGACATCACAGCTGACAGAGGCACCCAGGCCATCTGATGCTACACATCCCCCCCCCCCCCGTCGGCCTCTATGAGTTTCTGGATGGACCTTTGTTCTAATTGTCCATTGATAATCTGGGTTCATTTCCACATCTGCTCTGAGCTTGACTATAATTATGATTGATTCAAGAAGTAAATGGCCTAATGTTGCCCTCACAGCCTTATTACTGCAGATACAATAACCACCAGGCTGAGCTTGCTGCCCCTGGGGCTGGTAATGGACTGTAATTTGCCAGTGGGTTTGTGCTTCTTTATTCTCAGACAAAGATCCATTTCCATACTAGAGAGTAATTCATAACTATTTTTCTTTGCAGTCATGGGAAAAGCTCAGATTCAATTTTGTGTTGAAAGACAGTTCTACCTAGAAGTCACTGAGGGAGGCTCTAGGCAGGGTTATGACAGCACTCGCCAATCCATCTGATTAACTTGCAGAAGAGCCCACTGAGGCAGAGTAGTAATGTGACTTATGTGAGGACACACAGCAGACTGGCTAGCTCTTTGTGAGCTCTAGCCTAGCTGGTTTCTTTGCTTCCTGCTCTAAATGTTCAAGATTCACTGTTCCTAGCATTCTTTTGAACTTTGATCACGCACTTCCACTTATTTATAACAATGGTCAGAATTATTTTACATTAAAAGGCCAAGTTGTCCATTGTCCATGGGATTTGGCTCTAGGACACCCTCTGACCCCACTATCAAAATGCTCAGATGCTCAAGGTATTGCTTTTGTTCTTGCATAAAATGGTGTAGAATTTGTTTGGAACCACCAGACATGTTCCCGTACACTTTATATCATCTCTAGATGCCTTCTGGTACCTGCCACAATGCAGATGGTGTGTATACAGCTGTTATACTATGTTATTTAGACAATACTAAAAAGTTAAGGTCAATACATGTTCAATGGAGAGTACCCAGGCTTAGCACAAAGCATGCCAGATTATCTCTGGCACAATGGCCCCACAGTGGCATATAATAAAGTCAGGTATAGTATACAGAGTGAAGAACCTAGGTGTTCTCAAAGACAAGAACCAAAGTCATGTTATGAGAGAGTAATGAAGACCATTGTGAAGCAGTCCTGAACAGGACTTAAGATAAGCAGTCAGCCTCCATGTTTACTTGTGAGTCTGTCTGGAGCCTGGGCCCCCTGTCTGGAGATGGATCACTGACTCATAGCACGTGATCCTTTGTGAGTCACTTGTCCCTAATGAGCCCTGTAGTGGTGGGTGAAGAGAAAGCCTCAAAGGACAAGATGAGATCACAGCCGAGGACACCTGGAGCCAACCTCAACTAGATGAAGACTGGCTTCTCACTGAGTAGATTAGCTTAATGCCTTACTTGGAGGAGTCTTCCAGCGGTTCTGTCTTTCTTGAGAACTCTGTTCCCCTCTTCTGACAACTCCATGAATATGGACCACACAGAAAAGGTCTTTGTCTTAGGCCAGAGAGAATCCTGTGAAAGCGTTTGATTTCGTGGAGCCCTGAAATCATCCCATTTGCCGCTTCTAACTTAGCCTCACTGTGCACTACTAGGGCAGACTGAGCACCTGATCAGCCCACCGTAAACGCTATCAGCCTTATAATAGAGAACACGTTCATATAATGTTTGCTGTAGTACATTGCTGTGATTCTTTTCATTATTTCTATTAATTTTTATGCTTAATTTATATATATATATATATATATATATGTATGTATATATATATATGAAAAACAACATATGAATTCTATACCACCCACGTTTTTTCAGTGTCCACTGGGAGTTCTAGAAGAAAATCCCTGCTGATAAAGTATACCTGTTCTCAACACAGTAACATTTATACTTTTTTCTTTGTTTTATTTCAATCTCTGCCACCAATGAGCAGCCAAGAACCAGCCTCTTCTAGGAAAATATCAGGAATTTTTTTTATATTTCAAGTAAGAGGGAAGGAGACAGTAAGATTCTTTGTCTTCCAGCAGTAGGTAAATCAAGTGGACCATCCAGGAACAGCTGTTCTTGGTTTCTATGATATAGACCCTGGGGCAGGACACCTCCTAGCCAGGGCCATATCTATCATTTCCATGATGCTTTATTCTTTTCTTACAGCAAATATGAGGGGAGCCCAAACTGCTGTCAAAGATTAGGATTTTCTGCCCTAACAGCCAGTGGCCGGCAAGTACGACATGACTATGAATTCTTGCATGCAGGGGATTAGAGATGATTGTATATGGCGTCTTGTGCTCAACTCTGACTCTCCTTAAAAATCTCAGCTTTCAAAGGCTACATCAGAGGCTGGGCTGAGGAAAGTTAGAGAAAGTGAGCTGAAACCTAACAAACATGGCTCTTGAAGCAGTCGATCCCTATTGCAAATTAATGTTCTGATGTTTTCTACTATAGACACAAAACTTTGAACAGATCTTTTGGCCCTGACCTCCCTGGGTCTGAATTCGAATATGTTAAAGGATGTGAAAGCAGCCAATCTAGTGATATTTTTTATCTGTCTAAAGGAAATGAATGTAAGCCAGAGGTGGCTGATGAATAACAATAGTTAATATCATTATTAATGAAACAATAGGTAATCTACTACCTTATCATATAGTCTTATCTTCCTGATAAAACAGAAGCAAAATTATTATGCTTACATTGCAATATTATTATGATGATTATTAAAAAATTCTTGTAACTCTCTTCCAAGTTGTAAAGTCACCTTGGGTTCCATTGTCTCCTTGAGGTCCTAGTCCTTCTGAGTACATTCCCTATAGGCCAGACTTCAAGACCAAAGAGGAAACAAATACAGCTACATACTTCCCTAGGGATGGGCATCAGAGATTGATATTCTATTTTTTCTTTTTTTGGTAGAACCAGGGATTGAACTCAGGGCCTTGCCCTTGCCAGGCAAGGGCTTATTCCCTTGAGTTATTTCTCTGTCCTGGGATTGATATTCTAAATAGGTATAAATCATCTTGAAAGAGCCCAAATGAGTCACTAACCCAACCCCCTATAGGAAAGTCTGTCCTCTATTCATGCTCACTTTCTATGTCTGATACTAGACTTAATCAATTTTACCTGAGCAACAGTGCTTGTAATCTCATTGGTTTACCACAGTTTTGTACCACCCCATGCCAACCTAAGTGACCTGCCTTTGACCTGCCTCATTGCATGGTGTTCCTCTATAAAAGTCCCTGGAAGAGATAGCTTCCTGGAGATCACCCACTTAGGGGCCCCTTCTGTAAGTTTTCTTTCCCCCAGTAAATATATTCTGCTCATAAAAAAATATGTGAAAGTATTGAGTCACCTGTGCAGTATTATAAGACAGCTGGGATGAAGGAAGAGAGAGAATTACTCCTGGGGGGAGGGAACAGTGTGGCTCCTTTGAAGTCTGGGGCCTGGGGCTCCCTTCTGTGCCTCCCCACTGCCTTCTGTCTTCAATTTGCTTAACCCACTGGCTTAGGTTTTGCATTCCCATCACTGCTCCCTGAGAGCAAAAATTACTCAAATGTTTAGTGTGACAAATCACATGTCAGGATTTAATACATACCATAGCAACAGTTTGGCATAATCAATGATTATTCCCCAGTAAGGGGTGTGGCTCCTGCAGTTGGCTTTCCAGGCAAAGGCCTAGGCATTGCAATCAGTGAGCTGTCCTGAGAAAGAGTGAATGGGTGGCTTTTTATCAGATTCAGCCTTGGTGCAAACCCCCAACTCAAGGACAACTGACCTTGGGCATCCTCCTGATTACAGATCCATCTGTGAGGGCTTGAAATGTCAGAAAGCAACTATACTTTCTTCTCTTCAATGTTCACTTTCTTCAGCCATTGTCGGGTAAGAATGGGATTAAGGACCAGGCAGAAGTGAGGGTAGTGTTTGTATAGCTATATCTGCTTAATAATGTGATTTTGAGCTGCTAATGGATCCTGCATACATTTGGATTTTTCATTCTGATCTACAATGGTAATAAGTGGCAGCAGAAGAAGATTCAACAATGTTATTGTTGGCTCAGGAAAATGCGAGAAGTGAGGCGATGATACTTCACAAGAGCTTCTCTGATGACTGTTACTCACAGAAATCTGAGTTCATGGACCCACTAGACTTGAGATTCACTAAGCAAATGTCTACTGAGAGCTTGGCATGTGGTTACTTATTGCCAGTGGCTACTAACCTCTTGGGGTTGAGAATAAAGAGAAAGGAATAGAAGGCAATGCAAAGTGATGAGGGAATTAGACTGAAGGTCTTGGCCTCCCCTTCGATGAGGGGAAAGCCTTGGATTGCTCTTGGGTTTTGCCTTGGGTGATTGTCTAGGGAACTAGAAGTGATGCTTCCTCAAATAGGAAATACAGAAAGAAGGGCATGTTTTCAGGGAGGAGGTGGTCAGGAATCATCTTCTCTGTGGAGGCTGATGGTTTTGGAAAGGACTCGTGATCCTTACCCCTGTGGGTCAGGGCATGCAGCCAAGTAGAGGTCATAATGTTGCACATTTCATCCAAAGTTGTCAATGCTGTTATGTTCTCCCGTAGTACCAGAGTTCAACGTTGTAAAGAAAATCTGTCATTGGCTCACCCATCAGAAGGATAAACTAGAACAGGAATTGAGGGCTGGAGTATGTATCAGCTAGCTATTACTACATAACAACTATTTCCAAAATCTACACCAGTCATTTCTCAATTTCTCTTGAATCCATGGATCAGTGAGGCAGTTCTAATCAAGATAGGACTTGGCTCATCTTGGCTGGCATTATTTCTGTGTCTGTGTTGTCAGGAAACAGGTTTGGGTGATAGGTTATCTGAAGTGGCTTCGGCCTCACTCTCTATACTCCAGGATTTGTTCTCATAGTAGATGCATAAGCATGTGAAACCTGGTAAGGCTTAGCCTAGACGGAGCACACTGTCATTTCTGTTACAAAATTGAGACATAATGGTAAGATCGGGTTCAAAAAGTGTGGTGTCAATTTCATTTCTTGATTAAAGAAGTTAGAAAGCTACTTTGTAAAGAGCATGAGGAGATACAGAGTTAGAGATATATAAAGTTCTGAGATCAACAAAACTAAGAAGAGTGGGAGGACATAGGTCATACTGATTCTCAATGTGGCTCTTTACCAGGTGAAGTATATAGTGTAGGTGATAGGCCAAAAGTTCCTTTACAGGGACTGAGACCAAGTGGACATATGGATAGAAGTGACATGACATAGGAGCAAAGTTTACACGATCTTAGTAGGAAGACCTGTCTACCTTTGTCCTCCAAACACCTACATTATAGGGACCTATTGATGTAGGTAAAACGGGACTAAATTCAAACAAAGCAATGCTTCTGAGAATTGAATTTGTGAATGAGTTTTGAATTCTTTTAGAGTTACTTGTTTCAGACCCACATGAGTAAATATTCCATAGTCTCCCTAGTATAAGAACTCGAAAGAAGAAATAAAAATAGATATATATGTAACAGGATTAAAAGGAAAGTAAGAACTTGAGGATTAAATAATGAAGAAAGGTCTTGAAACTGTCGGATTGATATTTGTACTTCAATAAAATAAAAAATAAATTAAATTAAAAAATACAATGAAGAAAGGGCAAGGAGAAAAGCTAGGCAATGTGACAGAGGCAAAGCATTTATATGCACAGATGGGTATAGCAATGATCCTGAGAATCTTTAGCAGGTTTTTGAAGCTAGCAGTTAATTGGTAGGATTCTCACCCTGACTAACTATATATGCTGATACCTGTGAACTAAGCAATGGCACTGAAGAAAGCAATCTGTAATGGTAGGGTCATGATTGGAATGCCTGCCTTTCTGGTCTACATACGTACTGCTTGTCATGACATACCAATTACTGCCATACTGTCTCTCAAATAAATGTTTGCTTAAAAAAATAAAAAGGTAATAAGTGAAACAAGAGACAAGAAAAAAAATGTTGCAGGACTGTCCTGCTGCTATGCTGCATATGGTTAGATTTCTAATTTTCTGTGTAAAAATATGCAACTGTTTATTCCTATTTTTAAAAACATTTTTTATTTTAAAAATTTTTTTTCTTCATATTCTATAGGGACTTAAAGTTTAATGTATCAATACTTGATGGAAAATACCTGTTCCATGTTATGCCGAAGATGTTTGATATTCAGATAGGTTAAGCTCAACTGCCTATGTTGTAGGGTAATAATAAGTTTCTCTTCTGGAGGGTTGACAACCTAAGTTTGCAGAACAAAAATTAGAGAAAAAGGAGGGCTTCAAGGACAGCCAACATTTTGGCCCTAGCCTTTAAAAGTCACTGAAGACTCAGGACATAGTAGAACCTGTATTGTAACATCATATAACTCAGTTGTGTACCAAATTTTCTGATCGAGGAGATTATGGGGCCGCAGAGGAAAGTGACTGACAATGTAGAGTGTGCCTAAGGAAAGTCACACGGACAGAAAACATTCTCTCAGGTATTCACAGAGAGTAAATTGGTCAAGCAATGGCTGTGACTCATCCACATGGCTGACACTGACAAAGGATCTACAAACTGCAATACAGGGTTTCAGGTTAAATCCTGAGGGGATTTGACTGACCTTATCAGATACAAAAGTTACATTTCTGGTTATAGAGGTCTTGCTTTATTTTTGCCTTAACCATCCTGCAAAAAAGTATAAAAATGAAATATGAAAAGTAAAACCATATTAATATGCTGAGTTGTAAAAGGCTCAAGTCAGCAACTTCTGACATTGCCAGTCCTATGGAAAACCCACTACTATTATGGACTACTAGACTATATTGGAATATTTTGCTGAATTCATGCACCTATAATATTTAAATCATAATGGAATAACCTTCTCTGACAAAACTAAACAAAAAGGGGGGATACAAATGAACTACCATTTTGTATCTGAATATTCAAAATAGGATAGATATACAGCTGCATTCTCTTAATTCAATGAATAGAGAGATTTGTTTGAATAGTGTTTGTCGACAGGATATCATGTCTGCATCTTGTACAATGAATAATCACTAATACAACAATATGCAATGCATTAATTATTGAAACTGTCTATTAATCGGTTTTGAAACTGTCTCATTGCTATTTGTTTCTCAATAAAATTACGCCAGAAAAGAAAAAAGAAAAATGCATTGATCTGTTGTTGAACTAAACAATAGAACATTGAACATAACAAAGCCTTAAATAGATTTCCATGATGTTGCTCCCATGTTCTGAGTCGATTAAGATAGTTCAAGTCCCATTGTGTCTAACCACCCAGGCCTTTTATTAGGATGACAATTGTTTCTATCAAATATAAATATGTCCAGTCTTGTATAACTATATCTGTTAGTCTGAGTATCAGATCTGATGATAAAAGCATAATATATCAACCATTGTTAATTAGCTATTCTTGTTTTGAAGATCTGTAACAATGTATTTTTTTAAGATACCTTGACAAGATGGATTTGATAAATTAATACATTGCAAACTGTTTTCATAATGTTTTGGTATCATAGAAGATGCATACATGATAGTATACTTACAGACATTATTATACCATATGTCTCTTATCAGTAAATAAAGTGTAGCTGTTTGCATATCTTATTTTTTATACCTGAATTACATCAAAGATTCAGTAATTAATACTTTCTACCTTGTTATTTTCTTAGTGGTTGTCCATAGTACTAGAAGCTGACATAATATCCTGTCCAACCACGATTAGTGCAAATCTTGCCCCCCATAGGATTATGTAGAAGCACAGCATTATCTATCCCAACTGTACTGTCCATACACGCACATCTTGCTTCTTCCTTTCTATACCCCTTCCTTCATCTGCACCTGTCAGAGACGGGCACTTCATTGTCAGTCAACTAACTTAGGTGCTTGAACTCGACAACACAATCCAACACAGTCCATGTAACATATGTATTGTTGTATGCTGCCCTATTTTTATCTTTGTTTCTGATTTTTGTTCTTGCTTTTGTTTTTACTCTTCAAAATTAAATTAAATTAAATTAAAAAAAAAAGAAAGTCTTTTCTTCTGTCCTAAACCAATTTCCAGGGCATATGATGACTCCAGGATCCATTAAGACAGAAAATTGAGATTTCTAAAAGAATCGGAAGGGAAAGAATCTCAGCCCCATTATTTTCCCTTTAGCAAGCCCTACTCACACCTCTGAAGGGCAGGAGTAGCTTGTTACATCATTTGCTTTACATTTCAGTTTTTAATCTTTCACTAATAAGAGTACTGGACAAAGTTCAAGATTTATTGCCTTGTCTAAATGTTTAGTCAACAGATCAAATGATGCTAGAATCAACCAGAGAATTCTGTTTCCATAGATAAAGATAATAAAAATTTATGACTCTCCATGTTTTTAGCAAAAGGAAATTGAATTGCATCTTCATGCCCAAACAAAAGCACTGCTCTATAATTGAATAAAGTCATATGATGGTTAAAAAAAATAGAGTTACTGGTTTCAACAGGGAGAGGTTGGCACTTGGCAGCAAAGCCTGGAAATAAAGCCTCACCTCTCTTACTGTTTAGTAAAGAATCTCACAGGCCTCATGTGGAGCCAACAGAAATGTCATCTGCAATTTAGTATCTGGACACTGAACAGCTAAGGGTGAATGAGCAATATAGTACATCTCTTAGAAAAAACCAAGAGTGTCTAAGGAAGGACTACTATGAGTGAAGAATTTAAGAACCCAAGAAAGACTTTCATTATTTCCAAATATACCAGAACTTAGTAGAGTGTTGTGCTGGCCTCTGGTTACCAAATAATATCATCACAGAGATTGTAGAGAGTGCAGGAGTTGAAAGAGATAATCACATTTTGGAAAATCTTATAAGAAAAGGGACAGGGAAGAGAACAGCTAAACTGAAATGAGATAGAATGGAACAGAGTCTAACGTTATGACTTGGGGTTAGAAAATAGCATTCACGATGATAAAATGAGCCCATGTCCACTAAAGAAAATAAGAGAAGAAGGAAAAATTGCAAAACATAATATTAATATTAGATTTAAAAGGAAAACTCACTAAATGATTTAAATATCACTGGATTAGCTCTCTAGAAGGAAATGAGCTAGAATAAATACAGCCTGCGAGCACCACTGCATTTGGCAGGCATGTAGTCTGTGAGCTGTGTGCAAGTGGCCACGACATTTCTTTCTAAGGTGGTCTTCAATCGAGATAACTGCTCTGAGGAGGGCAATCAAAAGCAGATTTAACCAGTTGCATGAATTCTTTTCAAGACCCCAAGATTCAATAAGTACGTGTTGGTGGGATCCTGAGGTTCCTGTATTGAATGCCTCAACTCATCGTTCTTACTCTCTGTTTTCAAATCTAACAATCACATTAATGCAATCCTGATATTCATTTCAGCTTTTTGTTCTGCAGGGGAAGAGAACACACTGTGAACTTGAGAACTTGCACGTGGATTTCTCTGCTCCCTCCGTCACAGCGTTGGTCCCCAAGCCAGCTCATTGGCTGTAAATTTCATTTCTGCTCATGCATGACAATTGGTTTGACATTACACAACTGTGTCAGGTGTGGTGTCATTTAGAGCTCCAGACCCCTGGGTCCGACTAAGATGTCTTAAGTTGCAAGCTCTAGCACAAACTTTAAAGAAAACAGGAAAGATGGCTCTAGTTCCTCATTTATAAAACAAGCTGGAGCCTGCATTTGTCAGAACTAGAGGGAAAAGTCATTCGGGCCAACAAGAAAACTAGAAAAGGGTGAGTGCACTTGAGCTGAGATGTATCAAGTGAGAGATCACAGCCACAGTTCAGGCCCTAGGAGGCTGGGGATGAATCAGACCAACAGAGGCAAGGAAAATCAAAGCCATCTACTACCTCCACAGCTATGTGGGCACAGGAGTTTTAATATTAAGCAAGCTATGACAAACAGCTTGATCTGCTAAAATGAAGAGGAAAAGCCCTGGTGACCGTGGGCCGGCCTGCATGACGAGGTTTCCAGGGCGTCTGAAGTGCGTGGCTCATCAGCTAACAAAAGCTGTTTATGACTGACCCTGTACTAAATGTTCATCACCCAGAGCAGTGAAATCTGCACCAGTTCCCCCAAGCTTTTCTGTTTGATTAGAAGAAAAAAAATTACAAGGCAACACATTTTCTCCTTCTGCCTCATACTTGGGGTATATTTGGTAGTTTAAGGTTATTTGCAAGGGCTGAGTAAGGCAGAGATGACTTCTATTGGACATCATTTGCTTTGAGGTCTGTGTATGGGAGGGAGCGGTGGTGGAGACAAGTTGGAAGTCTGATCTGTTGAATGGGCTAAGTTTCCCTGCTGTGCAGTCACTTCTGAGCCTGTGGTGCCCACCACCAACACCTGCAGAGAGGGGATCAGCTGTGGCTGGTTGATGTGGGTGGCAGGTGATGCATTTTTATTACTGGGTGAGCAATGGAATATTTCATGCAAGCATTAAGAAATACTGTCAGAGCTGGTAGTTTGAATTTTCATTTTCTGTGAGGTATGGACTTTATCTACAAAAGGATCTGAAAAAGCTTAAGTCATTTGCTGATAGTGTCATAGCTAGAAAGCAGCAGAGGCAGAATTTTTCAAGGAGATTTTCTTAATTCTCTGATCCTTAGTCTATATCCTAACTAACAGAAATTTTGAAAGAAGCAAGATAAGGATACTAAACCAGCAGATGTCCAGGGGCATAGTTCACAAGACATAGAGGTAGCATAGAAATAAGGAGAAATTTAGTGTCCTCTTCTATATTTTCCACCTTTTAAGCATTGCACATTGAGCTGAGTACCTTCCATTTTAGACTGGCATCTCTTGCAAGGATCTTTCACTGAATGATTTTATTGAGCATTTATTTTATGCCAAGCCTTGACCTTATCTATGAGGCAAAATCTCTGCTCTCAGGGAACACTGATTGGTTTAGGGCTGGTAGGGAGTCAAGGATCACCCAGCCTCATAGCCTGATTTTGGCTTACAGCTGGTTGTTGGTGCCTTCTTTACCAAGTTATGTTAAGTTGCAGTCACAAAGCCACCACAAGTATGAGTTTAAACTTTTACTTTCCTCACATTTATTTGTAGTGAAGTGTAAGTTATAAATACCAAGCTGCTTGAGTCCTGGGAGAATTAGGTAAGGTCATGGTGTGCTGCATTGAGCCCTGATGTACAGTGAACACCCAGTGACTGTGCTTGTTGAGGTCATCATTTTCATTAGGTGACTCTAGGAGCTGGAGCAGCAGGTTCCTTGCGGGAAAGATGCCAAGAAGTGTGACCAAAAGCCAATGATACTGAGCTCAGCTGCTGACGTGTCTACTATAAGGGCCAGCAGAGAGCAGCCTACCTGGGGTGGGGTTGTTGGAGGCGCATCAGAGGCAGATGAGTGTCTGTGGGCTCTGAGCCTATTGGAGAAGGAGAGGAAGCAAGGTGCTCTCAGTGACCTGGGGCTGCGTCCATTTAAGATGCAGCGAGCTTTTATTGCCGAACACATATGGCACCCATAGCAACAGGCTGGCTCTGGGGGCTTAAAGAACGAGTATCCTCCCTACCTTCAATCATGAAGCCATGGGCTCTTCTTAATTGCTCATTTGAATAAACACAGCATATTTTCTCTTTAGGAAGTATGCATTCTGTCATTACTGGTCACCATGTTTAATGTTACAGTTTAACTACAGAATGTTCCCCTAAGGTCTTACGTGATTGGAGGGTGATGGGCCAGTGAGGCAACTAGACTCATCCATGGATTCTTTCACTGGGTTCTGAAGCTAAAGCTTCTGTTAGGAGGTGGAGGCTGGCTGGAGGTGGGTCATGGAGAGAGCTGGAAATGTGTGCTCTCATCCTTGGCTTTGCTCTTTTCTCTCTGCTTCTTGGTTGCTGTGGGGATGAGCCTGTCTCTTCTGCCATGCCCTCCTGCTATGCCATTTCTGCCTTGGACCTATGCAACCATCGATGGAATCTTCTAAAATCTGTGAACCCAAACCAAGCCTCCCTTCTCTTTGTTGAGGGATTAGGAATCTTGTTCCAGAGACAGGAAAATGATCAAAGGATTGTACACCAGATCTCTTGAATGTATTCCTCCTTCCAAAAGGAAATTTTATATCCTCTTACCAACATCTCCCAGCTGCAAAGCTGCCCTTGTTGCTGCTGTGGCAAAGCAAGGTAGAATTTCCAGGGGGATGAATGCATGACTCATCACATGGTATGGGCTCTCTAGGAATCAGGACAGACCAAGCTCAGCTGCTTACAGAAGCACACCCTCTCCTCACCAGTGCTGCAGCCCAAATCCAACATCATGTGAGCTCCCGTGGTGCCTGCACTGATGTTCTCAGATAGCCTCATTCATGGTTGGACTGAGGCAAAGTTGGCTGATGGCAAAGTTCTCTTATTTTGCTCATGCTGAAGGCTGTTATTGACTAAGAGGGCAGGAGGGCAGTGTCCCTTCCCCAGAGCACAGATGGGTAGACTGTCCCTAGCTCAGCTCTTCCTGGCATGATGACAAGACAGGAGACATATGCTTCTCTTGCTGGTCGTTGTATCTGTTTCTCTGCTGTTCCTCCCTCCTTCTCACATATGCTGGTGGTATCTTACATAAACCCCATTACTTTTCATAAAATCAGTATTTGTACAATAATGTTGCTGTGGTTTGAATATTGCATGCATTGAATGTTTGGCCTCCCAGGGTGCTACTGTTAGAAGGTGGTAGGGCCTTTGAGAGGTGGTGGCAAATGGAAGTTCCTTGGATCCCGGGGGCACGTCCTCAGAGGAGTTTTAGACTCATACTTCTTTTGCTTGCTTTGCAGTCTGGCCAAGAGGTAAGTGGTTTTTCAGTAATACAGGCTGATGCGCCATGAGTGTACCTAAAGCATAAGGCCAACCCGTCACAGACTGGAAACCCCAAATGTGTGAGGAAAATGAGCATTTTCTCTTCACAACTTGATGATCTCAATTATTTTGTTACAGAAATGGAAAGTTAACCCACAAGTGTTAGAGATTAGTAAAAAGTACTTGGCCTAAGAAGATGTTTAAATTAACTCTCTGACATTTTAAATTCAGCATCTCCAGATAACTTAGAGTTGAAAATGGCTTGCAGATAACCATGAGAAAACAGTACATTCAGACAAAGAGCAGGAAAGCGTTCCAGCCCCATGTTCCAGCTTTAGGAAATGGGGGCTGCTGCCTCGGGAGCACTGTTAGCCTATAACCTGGTACATCAGCAAGGTTTCCTGATCCTTGCACAGACTCTTTGCATTGGATTTCTTTTATCTTCCCACTCTAGATTATTACCAACATTTTTTTCCTTGTGTATTTTAATTTCTTTCAATTTATTTCATAAGAGTATGTTTAATTTCCTTAGTGTATAAGCATCCCAAGGCCAAAATCCATGTCTTATTTATTTTGTATTTCTCCAGAGTAGACATTTAATAACTGGTTATTTCTTTTACCACTATATTTTTATAGTTAGAATAAAAATATCCCTTTTGAATAGTTCTAAACTAAAAACAGGGTTGTTAAAAAATAAAGTCAATAATTATATTTCTTTTTACCCATTGACTCCTAAAGCAAAGCTGTTAAAAGTGTAAAGACAGGTATGGATTTCTTCTAATTCTTAATATCTTTAGAGAGACAACAAATTCTATATACTTTGGTTGTTGTCTCCTTGTCCCACTATGTTTCACGAACTAATTCTTTGAACTCTAAGTTGGAGTAGGCTGAAGTGCATTTTGTATAATTCTTATAGTACAGGCTTGCAAATATATTCACTCTTCCTGTTGTTGTTTTTAATAGGGAGAGATTTAATTAGAGACAGGGATTAGTGACAAAAGGACTTAGTTGTGACAAATTCTTCTCAAAGTTACATAAGAAGGAAGTAAGATCTCTTTTTAAAAATCTTCTGTTGATTTATTTATTTGGCACAGGGTGTCACTATGCAGCTCAGACTCGTAGTCATCCTTCTGTCTCAGCCTTCCTGGTGCTGGAGTTATAGGCCTGGGCCACCACGCCCAGTTTCAGTGGTCAGCACAGCCTAGCCCTGGGCTGGCACAGCACACATACTAGGATTGAACCCAGGTCATTGTGCTTGCCAGACAGGTGCTTAGACTGCTGAGCTGTCTCTGCAGCCCGAGGAAACATCTTTGACCTCTAGTTAGTGTTCATTAGCCTTTCAAAGTATATTTGAGACTCTCTGGCTTTTATGCTGGTTCTGAGGGCAGGTTCACCAATGTGCTGATATGGCAACGCATATGCGTGGAACGGAACTCTAGCACTAAGTATCAAAAAGTTACGCAAATACAAGTGTACAACAAGGTACTTAAGTAAACTGCATAGATTTTAAATTAACTGTTATAGCTATGATAAAATAATAGAGTTAGTAAATCTTAAGGAGTGTAAACAAAATTTTGGAATTAAATGTAACTAATTGAGTGGTGTGATTTAACTAAAAAAAATCCCTCCAAACATACTTGGATTATTATTTTTGCATCCACTAGTTTTCAGCGTCTAAATTATTGCTTTTTACATAGAAATGTAGCTCTCTTGTGGTGAGAAGATGGTATTGAACCACTAGGAGATCCAGAGAGGGACAGAGAGAAAGTGGAGGGAAAGAGGGAAGGGAGGAGGGAAGAGAGTGAGGAGGGACAGGCACTGGAAAAAGGCAGCTGAGGGAGCAAAGGAACAGAGAGAAAAGAGGGCAGAAAAGCCAACCTGGGAAATCTCTTTTAAGCTTGTAGGAATTGGGCAATGGCACGAAAAGGGGTTCTGGGCAGTACAAGTGTTTTTGTCACTTAACTAAACACAGATTGCTTTTGTTTGTATGAACAGAGCCCATTATCCCTTCCTGAGCAGCCTCTCAGCACATGTGTAGAATGGGTCCTTCCACACAGATGTCACTGGCCCACCCATAGCTCTTAGATTCCTTTGATTTTTTTTTTTCTTGCACAGTGACAAAAAAAGATCCTTAGACTTTTATTCTCTCTTAGCTGTCAGCATAGGTAAGCGTTTCTATACAAGAATACCACTGAGACCAACAGCATCTGTAACCTCAGCTCCTGCACATACTCTGAAAGGTGGAAGGGCCTGGATGTGCACACCCCATTCCCCCCCCCCAGTGGCCTACCCTTTTCCCCTGCTGATGGATGCAGCCCCAGAAATACTCCCGCTCTCTTGCCCCTGAGGTGTGGCTGCAGTGCCTCGAAATTGAAATAATTCACCCCATGTGAGCCGCCTTCTTTTCCTTCTTTTATCTATCACCATTTATCTACTCATGGCCCCAAACCAACTTCCCAATAAAACTCATGAAACTTCCTGTCAGATCAGCTTCTGAGATCTCGATGGAGGACACCACCCAAATAACCTAAGCATCTGAATTATTGCAACAACTACGGAAGAGGTGTTTCATACCCAGCGATGACCCAGCAGAGTGGTGGATTCATTACATACACAGATCTCTAAATACAATAATAAAGGACATTCCCATACTCCACAGTCGCCTTCTGCCCCCTTTCCTCTTAAGGCCTTTTTTCCTTATTTCATGGGTCCTGGAATTGCAAAGTATCTGTGGAGACCCAGAGTGACCACATCTCAGGAGACTTCTCTCTGATTCCCTGTCCCCTCCAAGGCTCTGTGGAGGCTGCTGGAGTTCAGTGTCAGCGGGAAGTCTGACAGGCACTTTTCTCCAGAGTGGGTTGTGCTTGGAGGTGGGTTCCACTTTAGCATCCCTCTCATCAACCACTGTCTGCTGGTGTCACCCCCAGGAGTGGGTTGGAAGCCATAAGGAGCAGAAGACAGACATCTTCACCCTCAGCCTGTGGCTTGAATAGACATTTGTCACCCAAACTAAGATGCTGTCAGAACTGAAGTGGGGGTGTGTGAACTTAAAATAGCACCTGGGCTTTTCTAAGTTTGAGGGAAGCAGCTGGGGTGGTGTTTTCTGGTTCCTCCTGATTCCATAATTTCTCACTGAAGCCACTGTGGTTTACCATTTTGGGTGAATCAGTTCTTCAGAGTCTAGTTTAGAAGGTCCATTTTGTTCTTATTGACAAATACTGTGAAAAATGGGTCTACTCATTTCCTCTCCTAGTTGTATAAAAAGAGTAGGCAACTGTTCCCCTTCTGAGAGTTGAAATTGGAAATGCTAAAGACTTTATGTGTTTAGTAAGCTCACAGCACATGAATTCAGGCTGGGAAAAGCTCTCTACCCATTGGGCATGCAGTAGAGAGTAGATATCCAGATTTTTCAGGGACAGAGGCCACCAAGAGACCAAGTTAGAGGCATGTGACGAGGACAGTGGGGCTCCTCTGTGAATACAATATATTGAACATTTGTTGAGCACGTACTGTGTGCTCAACTTAAAAAAAATAGGTGGTGGTGGGGATATACTACAAGGACTTTCTTACTCTTCAGGACTTAGGTTGTTTGTCAAAAAACAGTAATTGCTCCAGAGACCTTATTGTACATAAAGGTAATATGAGAAATCTTCCCTGGGTGAAGAATATGAGAGTTTTTGTGTATACTGCTGCACACTTGAAGGAAGCCATCATGCTGCTGGTGGTGCCCATTTCAGTGGCCAGCTGCCTCTTTCTCATCCTGGTCACAGAACAATTGCAGTGACTCATGATTTCATGGGATTTGCTGCTCATTGCTCCCTTTATGCCTCTGATTTCTCAAAAGCCTCAAGTAGGAAAATGCGCTTCAAAATATCTAAACTTATTTGGGTAATAGATAAATGAAAGTAAGCATTTCTGAAAGGGCCAGCAGACTGGAACGTGTACCAATGAAGGATTTTTCCTTTAAGGGCAATTTTTATTAAACAATTGTTATTGTGAAAGTCATCAAGCTTGCTTAAAAGCTGAGCAGTATAAAGGTAGAATGTAGCCACTAATCCAAGGTTCTCATTCTCCTAAGAATCTTCATTGCCTTGCACAGAGTCCAGTGGAAGGGGAGGATGCATCCAAAGGACAGAGTCAAGAAAAAATTACCTAACTGATACATTCTTTGGTATTTTACAAAGTTTTCTTGGTGTTAAGGAAAGTCAGGGAGAATATTTTGGACAGCACAGTGAGATCTCCTTTCTAAACTGAAGGTGTTTGGCCTTTATCATTCACTCACAGGGGTACTTCCAAGAAGACCACTCAAGTTTGAGGCACTCCTGAAGGTTTGGATAAAAAGCTGATCACAGCCAGAAAAGTTGGAAAGGTAGGAAATTAGTTGGCCAGAAGCTCTGAGTGATGGAGAAATTGCTGCTATTGGGGGATGGGCTGCAGAGTTTGTGGGGGCTAAAGGTGGGTGTTCTCCATGGACTGAACATAGGCCATGTGTGAGGAACAAGACCATTGGTGAGGTCCAGAGGTCCATTCCAATCACATCAAGGACCCAATTCAACAGAAAAGAGGAGAGGTAAATAGAGTCCTGGGTTAGAAAGGAACCTCTGGTGATCAGTGAGTACAGGGATGCAATTGTTGATTTCAGTATCAGTGAAGAACAAAACAAAGGGTGTTTAAAGAACCAAAAAATGCACCTTGGATCCTGCCAGATAGCTCAGCAGGCTAAAGTGCCAGCTTAGGCAGAGCAGAGTGGCTGGGGTTCTATCCCTGGTATGCAGTGCAGGCTCCACCCCCGGGGCACGCTGGGAGGGCGATCGAGACTGGGCGTGATGGCATGTGCCTATAATCCCAGCGCTTGGGAGGCTGAAAACAGGAGGATTACTATGAGTCTGATCTACATAGTGAGACCCTGTACACCATGTAGACCCCAAACACCCTGTAGACCCTGTACTAAAAAAAATGTGCCCCAAAGAGAAAACATGTTTTTAGTCATCTGCCAACACCAGTGACCACAGGCACCAGCGCTCTCTGATATGGATCTTACTACACCGCTTTTCTCTCCTCTTTTCCTAGGCTCTCATCTTTGAAACTCAAGAATTAAGGAAGTGTAAGGAGGAGTGAGAAAGCCTCCAATTTCTTTTTTTTTTTTAATTTTATTTTTTTATTTTATTGAACTACAAATGTCAATCAGACAGTTTCAAGACACCTTAACAATACAGATTCAATAAATTGCAAACTGTTTTCATAATGTTTCAGTATTGTACAAGGTACATACATGATATTATATTTACAGATATTATTTTATTTTTTTCCATTTATTTTTATTTTATTAAAATACAAATGTCAACCAGACAGTTTCAAAACACCTTAACCATACAGAGTCGATGAATTAATACATAGCAAACTGTTTTCATAATGTTTTGGTATTGTACAAGGTGCATACATGATATTATATTTACAGGTATTTTTATAGGTGAAATTATATCAAAAATTCAATAATTATTTACCTAGTGGATGACCATAGCACTAAAAGCCGACATAAAATCCTGTCCAACCACCATTAGTGCAGATCTTGCCTATCATAGAATTATGTAGAAGCACAGCATTATCTATCCCCACTGTACTGTCTATACACACACATCATGATTTTTTCTTTCTACAACCCTTCCTTTGTCTACACCTGTCAAAAGTGGGCACTCCATTGACATTCAACTACCTTAGGTGCTTGAACTCGATACCACAATCCAACACAGTCCAGCATTCTGCAACCATAGGGGATTATTCAGAGAAATTGTCGACCATATCCATTTACAGCTCAGCTTAATATGGGCTCATGATGTATACTTCATTTTTATACTTTTCTGCTGGATGGTTAAGACCTAGGTAGATCAAAACTTATATACCAACACATGAACTTTATATTTCCTATGTGGTCATTGAAGTCTTCTCAGGGTTTATCTTGTAGTCCTGTACATTATTCTGTACTTCCTTTGTCTGTGTCATCCATGTGGATGAGTCATGTCCAATGCTTGACCAGATTGCTCTCTGTGAGAGCCTGAGAGAAAGTTTTCTCTTCATGTGACTCTCCCCAGGCACACTATAGAACTTCAATCTCCTTCCTCTGTGGCTCCACAATCTCCTTGCTCAGAAAATTTGGAGCTCACCTGAGTCTCATGATATTGCAGTACAGGTTCTCCTATGTCCTGAGTCTTCGCTGACCTTGAAAGGTTAGGTCCAAAATGTTGGCTGGCCTTGTGGCTCTTCTATTTCTCCAACTCTGACCTGTGATCTTAGGTTGTTAACCATCCAGAAGAAAAGCTGATTAGTGTCCTGTAGCATATTTCATTCACTTTGCCTTATCTGACTCAATTGATTTTACTTGTTGTACATTTCCTTTTGTATTTCTGCTTTTCGCTTGTTATACTAGGGAGACTATACGATATTTACATATGTGTGTCTGGTTTATTTCACTTATGAGTATATGTGGCATCCACTTCAGTATAAATGCTTCAAACTTATCATTCTTAATAAGCCTCCAATTTCTACCTGCAGCAGAATAGAGTTGCAGAAAACAAAGACATCACAAGTTTACATAGAGTTTTGATTTGATTAGTAAGTTGAAATCATTTTATAGTAATACTAGACAGAGTCTTTCTATGTCTTAAAATGATTGTAGGAATTTTTAAAACTAAATAGAACTAGAAGGTTCATGGGCACTGCCTATATTTACAACCAGGGTCAAAGGAAATCCTGCTCATTCTATTAAATGAACATCACTGTGAAGAGACCAGGTCTAGTGTCATGCTTGTTTAACATAGGAGATTCAGAAAGGCAAATAAAAAACATAAACACATCCACATGCACCTAGAAGTCACAGTCGCTCAAAGTGACTGTGCTTAAGGATTAAAGATTCATTGGCATCTACTTTAAGAACAGTGTCAACCTTGAGTGACTCTAACAACAGCAATGATGTCACAAAGGACAAATGAGAGAACACATAGATAATATTCAATAAATAGTTTTTCAATGAGATATCAACCTGTCAGGCATTCTCATTTGTTCAGCTGCCTTACCAATAGCAGAAAAAAATTAACAAAAAATCTTAAAATTTAATTTTCTTAGCCAGTGAAAGGTTATTTTCTATTATATCACCATCTGATTCTAATAGAGGACTTTTCTCTGTCATGGAGGTAACAGAAACAGGTTACTTCTCAAAGTGAGGTAAGGTCCCCTCAGCTAGAGCCCAGTCATACAGTCTCACTTTAACTGAGGGGGAGCTGTGAAACTCATAGGAGGGCGCAGGTATCTGCAGGCCACCTACTATCACTGCCTGAGTGATGTACTTACTACGTGACCAGCAGTATTTACCAAGCAATGGCTATATAAATTTTAGATGCTTTTTTGATAGGAAAAATCATTAATTTTAGATTCAGATACATCATGACTCTTCATTGTTTGCAAGGTGTTTGTAATTAGTAAGTTTCTAAATTTCTTTTTTTTGTTTTGCTTACCTAATTTTAATAGCATACTACATGTACTTCTATAGGAGTCTCATAAGCATTTACTAGGATAGTTACATAGAGTTCTTTGTACAATAATGACATGCATAAATGTTGATTCTCTTTCAGATATTCCTGAAGAGTACTGTTGGCAAGGTGATACACTCTTCATATATACAAAGATTTCAACATAATAGCATCTATC
The DNA here is from genome assembly GCA_004027165.1 of Ctenomys sociabilis. Lineage (NCBI taxonomy): Eukaryota > Metazoa > Chordata > Mammalia > Rodentia > Ctenomyidae > Ctenomys > Ctenomys sociabilis. The sequence continues at coordinate 95,762 of PVKA01002823.1, forward strand.
CTCAAAAAGCAAATAATTCTTGTGATATCAGTAAAGCAAGTACTCAAAGGTTTCAAAAGCGTTGTGAAGGAGCTGTACCACTGATAACAGTTAGAGGTTCCATAAAGATTTAAAGGAAGAATCATCACTTCTGGTCATTCTATCACTTCTGAAGACTTCCAGGGAGGAGATGTATTTGAGCTTGGTTTGACAGATGGCAATAATTTCAAAGAAAAGCAAAAGGATAGGGTTCCTTTTGCTGATGACCCTGACACTATAATTCTTTAACTAATAGAACTTCCTATACACACAGCAGAGTAGGACTGGATGTGGAAAATCTCAGGCATGACAGTAAGGGGGCAACGATTATTTCTTCCTCCTAGAATGCAGACAGTCTCAGCTCTTGTGCATGGTTTGTACCCTCTTGAAGCTCCTATTTCTTCTGCACTGGTTGTGTGCCCTGGACTCTCCTGGTTTTCCTTCCTACTCAGTAGCAACATTTCTATCTCCTTTGAGGGCTTCTTTTCTGCCTGACTTTCAAATGATGGCATTTTTCATCCACAGCCCTGGGCTTTCTTTTCATTCTTTACTTTCTCTCCAGATTTCCTCCATTTCCCATACTATTTTTTAAAAAATATGTGACTGAAAGGATTGATTCTAAAACCCACTGTGCAAATACAAACCAGTGTTTATATTTTGCAATTCAAATTACAGCTCAGCTAGTTAGTTGAGATCTTTTCCTTTCATATTAGCAAATATTTTAAGTATTTTTTCCTTTGCAAAACTGCCTTTCTCTTGGTAATTCAGAAGACCCTAGGAATACAGAGCATTCCACACGGGCAGTGATTGTCTCTCTGGAAACACCTTAAGTTCTATCGCTTTCATTGCTGCTTTTGCTTTTTGCTGCTGCACATTCCACCGGCGGGGGGGAGGCCACTGCTGTGGAGGGCATTTCTTCTCCCAGTGCCAGATGTGGTCAAGGAGCTTTTTTTTTTTTTTGTATGTTGGAGAAGCATCTCCAGGGTGTTCAGGGTCTCACTACTAGATCAGACACCTAGTGATCCACCTGTTTACAGCCTCCTAAGAGCTGGGGTTACAGGAGTGTGCCACCACGCCCAGTCTCAATAGCCATCTCAGCACGCTCCGGGGTGGGGCTGGCACAGCAGGCCCTGGGACTGAACTCCCGGTCCCTGCCCCTGCTTGCAGGTGCTTTAATCTGCTGAGCTATTTGGCCAGCCCTCGGGGGGCTTTGGTATCCTTTTATCAGATGCAACCTTTTGGTGCTCCCCAAATCTCCAGGCACCATAGGGCTATATAGGGTGCTCATGCTCAACTTGCAGAGTTCTAATGTGACTTCTCTCTTCTTCCTAGCAATATTATTTGCTCCCACCAGCCAGCACCTTCCCCGAAGCTCTCAGAAAGAAGCATCCCTGACCTCATCCTCAGCCCCTACAGTAGACACTAAAAGCCTACTGGAATTCACGTGCAGGAGCAAAGAAATCTCATCTGCTTATCTGTCTCCTTCTGTTTTGTGCTGCTGTAATGAAACACCTGGATGTGATAATTTATTTGGTTTATGGTTCTGGAAGCTGGGAGGTCCAAGAGAATATGGGTGGCATCTGGCAAGGACTGTGACAGGTGCCACATCTTCCCATGGTAGAGGGCAGGGGGTCAGGAAAGGGTGAGAGTGAGTGAGCAGAAGAGGGCAGGACTCACTTTAATAGGAACCAACCTAAGCCCAGGTGAATGGTATCACTCCACCCCTGAGGACAGAGCACTTGCGACTCCATCACACTTTCATGGGACCCCTCTCGCCACTGCTGCCCTGGGGATTATACTTCCAGTATACGAGCTTTGGGGGATACATGGAAATCTCAGTGCTGTTGCTTTCTTTTCCCTCACACAATATCTTGGTTGGAGGCAGATCATTCCGAAGAACAAAGCCAGCATTTGAGACTAGAACAGTAACTGTCAGAAACATTTGTTGGTACCCTGACCTACACTAAAGACATATTTTACAAAAAGAGAGATTCAGGAACTGTTCCAGATTAAGTGAATCTGAAAAGACATGACAGATGAATGCAACACATGATCTTGGATCTTCTTTAAACACACACACACACACACACACACACACACACACACACACACACACACACACTACTGGGACAACTGTCAAAAATCCCAATACAGTTAGTAGATGACAATAGTGTTACTTAAATGTGAATTTCCTGGTTTCATAACGACATAGTGGTTATATAATCCCCCTTTTAAAGCCAAAAATACTGACACATAAAGGGCAGTATTTGAAGAATTGGGAAAATGTGTGTTAATGTGTGTATATTTACACCTGTACATGAGAGAGAAAGACAGAGAGAGGGAATACAGTAAGATACTAATTTTAATTTTCAGGGTTAAAGATAAGAATTTTCTGGGATTTTTTATTTGCCCTGTTAACAAATTTTTTTATCTGAAATTATTTCAAAATTAATATACTAAAATAGCTTTTGTATCGCCACCCTGCAAATGCACATCTGCATGTACAATCAGGTATCTGTTTATTCAATATGCAGTGAGCCGTATCCTATACCCTTCTAGGCAATGGATATTTATAGTGCTGTTTTAGTTTGAATTCACCAACATCTTTAACCTGAATTATTTATTTATTTATTTTTTGAATTTTAGTTTTCTTTTTTGGTGATGGTACCAGGGATCGAACTCAGGACCTTGTGCTTTCCAGGCAAGCACTTTCTCCACTGAGCTATCTCCCCAGCCCTATATTTTTTTTTTAAGTGAATCCAAAAAATAGTTTTCAAACAAAGTATTAGAAACGATACAGAATTTCACTAACAATGATAGCAATTAAACAATGGTGGTAATATTGCTCATTGTTGTCTTCAAATGAGTTGTTCGGATTACCATATGTAATCCTGCAAGAATGGTCAAAAAAAGTATCAAAAGTTAAAATGGAAAGATAAGAAAATTAAGCATTTACTGCTCCTTTCAATCTACCAGCAGATATTAGTAGTATAATACCCAAGCTATCCTAAGTATAGACATATATATATTTCTTTTTTCCTTCCTCTCTTTTCTCCTTTCCCTCATCTCAGTTGTTCCTTCCCTTTGAATAGTTTCTCTCCTTTTCACAGTATCCTTTGTAACTTTCAGATCCTACTTATTCTTTCGGGTTCTCACACTAGGGAGATAATACCATATTTCCCCATGCAAGTCTGACACATTTCACTTATGAAAATGGTCTCCAGTTGCATCTATTTACCTATAAAAGCCCCAAGTTTATCTTTTTATAGCTGAGTAATTTTCATTGGGTAAAAACACATCTTCTTTACCCATTCTTCAGTTGATGGGCATTTGGGCTGTTTTCACGATCTAGCTACTACAAATTGCACTGCTATAAACATATGTTGCTGTGGTGTGATGTTTTTTGTGTAAAACTACTCAGCAGGAGAAAAGTTGGGTTGAATAGGACCTCTAAGCATAGATTTTCAAGGAATCTCCACACTGACTTCCATAGTGGTTGTACCAGTCTACACTCCCACCAACAGTGGAGAAGGGTTCCTTTTCCCCATTGCCCCTCCAGCATAGAAAGAATTTAACAAATCAGTTTCCCAAAGTTATATGAACCAATAAAAATGGGCATCTGAGATGAATGCACACTTCTCAGATGAAGAAATACAAATGGCAGATAAATATATGAAAAAATATTCAATATCATTAGTCATTTGAGAAATTCAATTTAAAACAACACTGAGATTCCATCTCACCCAAATGAACAACCTGAATTATTCAAGTAGCTTCCTAGTTGGTCTACCTATATTCAGTGCTTCTCACTTCATTCACTTATACCTGGAACAGACAAACAGAACTTTTAAAACCTAAGACAATTATTTCTCAGCCTTAATGATTTTCCCTGTACTGGTAAAAGAGACTATTACTTTATTTATTTATTTACTTTTTTAAGGATTCTTTTTTATTATTATTATTTTTATTGAAGCACAAATAGCAATGAGATAGTTTCAAGACAAATTAACAGGACACATTCGATAAATTAATACACTGCAAAATATTTTCGTAATGCTTTGGTGTTGTACAAGGTGCATACATGGTGTTACACTTACAGGCTTTTTTTTTTTTTTTTTTTTTGTCTTTTTGAGACAGGGTCTCACTATGCACTTCAGGCTGGCCTCAAGCTCACTTTGTAGCTCAGGCTGGTCTCGAACTCACAACAATCTTCCTGCCTCAGCCTCCTGAGTGCTGGGATTATAGGCCTGCACCACCACGCCCGGCCCTCTTACAGGCATTATTATAGCAGATGTCTCTAATCAGTGAATGAAGAGAGTGTAGCTATATACGTATCCTATTTTTTATAGCTGAATTATATCACGGATTCAATAATTAATACTTTCTACCTTGTTATTTCCCTAATGTTTGTCCATAGTACTAGAAGCCAACATAATATCTTGTCTAGCCACTATTAGTTCAAATCTTGCTTCTTATAGAATTATGCAGAAGCATGGCATATTTATCCTAACTGTACTGTTTATACACACACATCATGATCTTTCCTTTGTATATCCCATTTTTTTCTTGTCTAGAACTGTCAAAGATGAGAACTCCATTGTCATTAAACCAATTTAGGTGCCTGAACTTGGCGACACAATCCAACACAGTCCAGCATTCCACAATATTAGTGAGTTATCTGAAGAAGTTGTTGACTATCACCATTTACAGCTCAACTTATTATTATGGCCCCACGTTATATACATCATTTTTATAGCTTTCTGTTGGATGGTTAAGAACAAGATAGAGCAAGACCTATATACCAAAAGATGTAGCTTTTATTTCTCATGACGTCAGTTAAGTCCCCTCAGGGTTCGTCTTGTAATATTGTACCTTACTCTGTAGATCCTTTGTCTGTGTCATCCAAGTGGATGAGTTACGGCCAATGCTTGACCAGTTTGTTCTCTGTGAGAGCCTGAGAGAAAGTTTTCTCTCCATGTGACTTTCCCCAGGTACACTATACATCATCCTTCTCTTTCCTCTGTGGCTCCATAATCTCCTTGATCAGAAAATTTGGGACACAACTGAGTTTCATGATGTTACAGTACAGGTTCACCTACAGCCTGAGTCTTTGCTGACCTTGAGAGGCTAGGGCCAAAATGTTGGCTGGCCTTGTGGCTCTTCTATTTCTCCAGTTTTGATCTGTGAACTTAGGTTATTAACCATGCAGAAGAAAAACTAATTAGTACCCGCAGCATATGCCATTCAGTTTGCGCTAACTGTCTGACTCAATTCTTTTTAGTTGTTGTTGAACATTTCTATTTGTATTTCTTCTTTTTGCTTCTTATACTAAGGAGACAATATGATATTTGCACATGTGTGTCTGGCTTATTTCACTTATGAGTATATGTTCAACTGGCATCCACTTCAGCACAAATGCTTCAAGTTTATCATTCTTTATAGCTGAGTAATACTCCATTATATAGAAATACCACATCTTTTTCAACCATTGCTCATGTGACGGACATCTTGGTTGTTTCCAAGATTTGGCTATCACAAATTGAACTGCTATAAACATAGGTACACATATATCACTATGATATAATGTTTTCATTCCCTCTGGGAAAATTCCCAGCAGGGTTATAGCTAGCTTGAATGGGATTTCTAGTCCTACACTTTTGAGGAGTCTCCACACTGACCTCCACAATGGTTGTACCAGTCTACATTTCCACCAGCAGTGGAGAAGTGTTCCCTTTCCCCACAACCTCTCCAACATTTGTTGTTGGTTGATTTCCTTATGATAGCCATTCTTTCTGGAGTGAGATGGTATCTCAGTGTTGTTTTTATTTGCATTTCATGGATGACTAGCGATATGGAGCATTTTTTCATATAATTATTCACTTCTTTAATTTCATCCTCTGAGAAATGTGTATTCATCTCGATGCCCATTTCTGAACTGGGTCTTTAAATCTGAGGGCCCTGTTATATCTTAGTTCTTTATATATTCTAGTTCTTATGTATTCTAGACCATTGTCTGATTGCTTATTAGTTAGGATTTTTTCAAACTTTGTGGGTTGTCTTTTCACTCTATTGACAATTTCTTTAGACATGCAGAAACTCCTTAAGAAGAGTTAATCCCAGTTGGTGATTCCTTCAAGTGCTTCCCGTGCAAATATATGTTTGTTCCTGAACTCTTTACCTACCCCTATGTCTTCAAGAGTTCCTCCTGCTTTCTTGTCCAGGAGACTGAGTGTTTCTGTTTTAATGTTTAGATCTTTAATCCATTTTGGTTATCTTAGTGCATGGTGTTAGATCATGGGTCAAGTTTTAGTTTTTGGCATGTAGAAAGCCAGGCGTCCCAGCACCACTTGTTAAAGAGGCTATCTTTCTTCCAGTAAGCTTGTTTGGCCCCTTTGTCAAATATGAGATGGCTGAGTGTGTTCATAGATGCCTCTGCGTCTTCTAATCTATTCCATTGATTCTCAGGTCTATTTTGTTGCCAAACCATGTTGATTTTTTCACAGTGGCTTTGTAGTATAATTTCAAGTCAGGAATTGTGATGCCTACTGCCTTGTCTTTATAGGCCAAAACTGCCTTTGCTATTCTAGGTTGATTGTGGTTCCAAATAAATTTTAGGAATGATTTCTCCATGTCTGGGAGGTATGTAGGTGGCAGTTTAAGAGGGATTGCATTAAATTTGTACAGCAATTTTGGGAGTATGGTCATCTTCACGATGTTGGTTCTTCCTATCCAGGAGCACGGAATATCTTCCCATTTTCTGAAATCCTCTATAATCTCTTTTCTTCTGTGAAAAGATCTTTGATTTCCTTGGATAAGTGAATTCCAAGGTATTTCATTTCTTGTGGTGCTATTGTAAAAGGTATTGTTTCTATTATTTCCCTTTTGGGGTGCTTGCTATCTGTGTAGAGGAATGCTATTGACTTTTCAGTACTGACTTTGTATCTTGCTATGCTACTGAATTTCCATATCAGTTCTAGCAGTTTCTTGGTGGAATTTTTGGGGTTTTCAAAGTAAAGTAGCATGTCATCTGCAAATAGTGATAATTTAACTTCTCGATTACCTATTCTTATTCATTTTATTTCTCCTTTTCTAAAGGCTGTTGCTAATGATTCCAAAACTATATTGGATAGGAGGGGTGATAGGGGACATCCTTGTCTTGTACCTGATTTAAGAGTAAAAGATTTCAGTTTTTCCCCATTTAGGATTATATTAGCCTTTGGGTTTTCATAGATGGCTTTTATCAAGTTAAGATAGAGTCCATCTATTCCATCTATTCCAGTTTTCGGTAGGACTTTGAACATGAATGAGTGTTGCACTTTGTCAAAAGCTTTTTCTGCATCAATTGAGATGATCATGTGGTTTTTAGATTTCAGTCTATTAATATAGTATATTTTTGAATATTCCACCATCCCTGCATCCCTGGGATGAATCCTACCTGGTCATGTTGTATGATCTTCTTGATGATTTGCTGTATTCTGTTTGCTAGGATTTTGTTGAATATTTTCGCATCTATGTTCATGAGGGAGACTGGCCTGTAGTTCTCCTTTTTGGTTGTGTCTTTTCCTGGTTTTGGAATCAGTATAATACTTGCCTCCAGAAATGATTTTGGACTGCTTCATTTTTCAATTTCATTGAAGAGTTTGAGGAGTGTAAGGATTATATCTTCTATAAATTTCTTATAGAATTCAGCTGTGAATCCATCAGGACCTCGACTTTTCTTTGTTGGTAGGCTTTTTATTACGTTTAGTATTTCATTGGCTGTTATTGGCTTATTGAGAGTTGTTATATTGTCTTGGTTCAGTTTTGGTAATTTGTACCTTATGAGGAATCTGTCCATTTCTTCTGTATCTTCTGTTATGTGAGCATAAAGGTTCTTGAAGTACCTATTGACAATCTTCTGAATTTCCTCTGGGTCTGTGGTGATTTCACCCTTTTCATTCCTTATTGCATGTACTTGAATTTTTTCTTTCCTCTTTTTGATTAGGATGGCTAGAGGCTTATCAACTTTATTTAGTCTTTCAAAGAACCAACTTTTTTATTTGTTTATTCTTTGAACTGTTTTTTTTTTTTTTTGTCTCAATTGAATTAATTTCTGCTCTAGTGTTTATGATTTCTTCCCTTCTTTGTGCTCTGGGTTTCGTTTGCTCTTCTTTTTCTAGATGTTGGAGGTGCAACATTAGGGTGCTTATTTGTTCCGATTTTGTTTTCCTAATGTGTGAGTTCATAGCTATGATTTTCCTTCTAAGAATTGTTTTCATCGCATCCCATCAATTCCAGTAAGTTGTGCTTGAATTTTCATTGAATTGTAGATATTGTTGAATTTCTTGTTTAATTTCTTCTGTGACCCATTGATTGCTGAGTAGGGTGTGGTTTAGTTTTCATCAATTTATTGGGATTTTTCTGGGATTTTTTTGTCATTTAGTTCCAGTTTCATTGCACTGTGGTCAGATAATATGCTTGGGATAATTTCTGTTTCCTTGCATATACTTATGCGTGACCTCTGGACTAGTATGTGGTCTATTTTGGAAAATGACCCATGTACAGCTGAGAAAAATGTGTATTCAGCTGTGGTTGGGTGGAACACTCTATATATGTCCACCAGGTCCATTCATTCCAGGCTCTCATTCAGTTCTGCTACTTCCTTGCTAATTTTTTGTCTGGTTGATCTGTCTTTTGGAGATAAGGTGGTGCTAAGGTCTCCTGTCAAGATTGTGGTCTTAGATATTAGGTTTTTCATGTCCACTAAAATTTGTCTTACATAGTTGGATGCTCCTGCGTTTGGAGCATAGATATTTATGAGCGTTACCTCCTGCTCTTGAGTTTTTCCCCTGACCAATATATAGTGGCCTTCTTTGTGCCGTTTGATCATTCTTGGTTTGAAGTTGAGACTGAGAACAGAATTGCTACTCCTGCTTTTTTCTGAGGTGCTGGAGCATGTAGTATTGTTTTCCATCCTTTGACTTTGAGCCTATGAATGTCCTTTTGAGTTAAGTGTGTTTCTTTATACAGCAAATTGTTGGATTTTGTTTCCTAATTCATTGTGCCAGTCTATTTCTCTTAATCAGTGAATTGAGTCCATTTATATTGATGGTTATAATTGAAATGTGCTGACTTATGTTTGTCATGATATTTACCTGCTGTTGTTTACTCCTTTGTATCCTGTGTTTAATTGTCTTTCCTGTTTAGTGGATTCCTTGTGTTCTCATTCATGGAGTTCTGGTCATTGTGGTCTCTCTCTAGAACATCTTTCAGCAACCTATGTAGGGATGGCTTTGTCTTCATGAAATTCTTTACTTGCTCTTTGTCATGGAAGTATTTCACTTCTCCATCAAATTTGAAAGAGAGTTTTACAAGGTATAATAATCTGGGCTGGAATTTGTTTTTGTACAGGACTTGAAGTACTCTGCTCCATGGTCTCCTTGCCTTCATGATTTGTGTAGATAAGTTGGTTGTAATTCTGATGGGTTTCCTTTGAATGTGATCTGCTTCTTTTCTCTAGCAGCTTTCAATATATTATTTTTGTGTTGGATTTCTGGGATCTTAACTATTATATGTCTTGGTGTGTTTCTACTTGGGTTGAAGTTATTTGGTGCTCTGTATGCTTTGGTGACCTGAATGTTGGATTGTTTCCTCATATTTGGGAAGTTTTCTGCAATTTTTCTCCCCAAATTCTTTTTATGTCATTTGTATTGACTCCTTCATTCTCATTGATATCAATTATTCTCACATTGCTCATCCTGGCGTCATCTTGCAGGTGATGGATTATTTTTTCCCACATTCTCATTGTTTTTCAGAGATCCTTTCTCACCTTTTCACTAGCTGCACCAGCATCTTCAAGATCTGAAACTCTGTCTTTGCTTTCCCTCAAATGGTTTTGTAGACTCATGATTTATATTTTTAGTTCTATATCTGTGTGACTCTGTTCATGCATTCTATTTCTTTTTGGTATTGCTCATTAAAGGAATCCATCATATTTCTAATCTCCTCTATTTTTTTTTATCCATGTCTTCTTCAGAGGTAGCTATTAATTCTTTTTCTGCAGAGTATCTTCCAAGTTCAGTTTCCTCTGTATATTTTGGGACTTGTTTCTGTATTTTAGATCCTATGATTTCAAAGAATTCTTTTTCTTTTTCAAAGAATTCTTTTTTTATTTCAGAAATTATTTTTGCTTTTAGTTCCTCATGACCTTTCTGCTCTTGTTTCTGTGTTGAAGACACTGTTATTTCATGTTTCAGCTGGAATAGTGTTCTCTGCACTTGTTCTGGGTGAGCATTGGTTTTCCCCCATATGTTGCTGCATTTGATTCTTTATTTCAGATGTAGATTGGCTGAGGCAGGTGGATTATTGTGAGTTCGAGACCAGCCTGAGCTACAAAGTGAGCTCAAGGCCAGCCTGAACTGCATAGTGAGACCCTGTCTCAAAAAGACAAAAAAAAAAAAAAAAAAAAAAAAAATTTTTTTTTTTTCAGGGTTCAGCAAGCCTTTATCGAGTGGGATGCAAGCCTCTACATGTGTCTGCTATCCGCGGCTCCTACCGTGCAAGCATGTCTAATTTCCTTGTACAGCAATCTTTATAATGTTTATAACCCAATCAGAGAGCACTACGTGGATACAAATGATAGGCCCTCAGGAAGGCAGTGGCAGAGTATACCCAAACAAGGTAATGTTAGGCTCAACAGCAAGAATCAGGAAACAGGATATGGGCGCCATCTTAGAAGCATGAAGAGCGGGGGGAGAACGGACCAGCACCATCCTGATCTGGCTCCTGACACTATATATTCAGATATTTCTTTTTTCATTTTAGGAATTGATTCTCATCTGAGTTCCTCTATACCTTTCTGCTGTTGTTGGTTTACTTGTGTACCTGTTAATTCATTCATTTCAGCTGAGCTAGTGTCCTCTGCACTTAGTGGTGTACTTGAGGCCTGAGATTGCATTTTTCTCCTTGTCTTTGTCATTTTGTATAGCACTGACCTCTGACCTTTGGTGTAGAGCTTTGGTGCATCTATAACCTTAGTGTGTAATGAGATTTGGGTGCCAGTCTATTAAGTTTGAGATTATTCAGTTATGCCAGGCCTGGATCTAGCTGTTTTGTTCAGTTCCTTTTTGCTGCACCTCCTGTGGTTCCCCTCTGTTCATTTCCTGGTCAAGAGACCACGAACCAAACTGGGATGCAGAGCAAGTACTGAAAATTTCCACTATCTTGGCTGGTTTTGGGGTGAGGATCTGGAAAGTTGCCGGAGTCGGCCCTTGTGTCTCACGTAGGTTGCTCTCTAGGTGGGCGGGCCTGAGCTTTGGTGAGTCCTGTGGCACTCCCAAAATGATAGTGGATGTTCTTATTCACCGGATAGGCTGTGCTGGGTCAGCCAACTTGTGCTGGGTCCAGGGTCGCGGGCCGGAACCAGAGAAGGGTGGGAAATGTCTCTCTGGCCCAGTGGGCCTATAGGTCTCACTCACCGGCCGAGCTGTGCCAGGTCTGGGGCTGCGGGGTGGGCAAGAGACTAATACTTATACATTATTTAAATTTATATTTCACCAGGAAAAACAGTAAATGAAAAATAACCTTGGATTAACGTTGAATAACACTGGAAATATGCTACAATCCACTGCATTATACACATTAAATGAGTGAAATGTGTGTTGTGAATTATATCATAATAAAATGTTAATATATGACAAAATACAAGTGTTCACCTCACTCTACTTGATGGTAAAGTTATTTAAACATACAACATAGAAATTCCTTCTGTATCATATAGTGGCAGTGTTTGGTATTCAAGACCTGGATTCCGTCTGCCTTCTTCTGGCACTCGTAGCATACAGGTCCTATTCCTAAGCCACATAGCTTCCTGACCTGGTCTTCCAAGTAACTGGGAGGAGGAAATTAATGGAAAACAACATCTTGTTTAGGAGGACCCTCCAGTTTACTTCAAGTTGCCTACACTTCTAGAGCGTTGTTGTACCCAGCTGCAAAGGGAGTGGTATACAGAGATTTTCATCTAGATGAATAGTGCCTGGCTAGGAAATAGGTATAAATGATCAGCTATTAATACTTATGAAAATGGGCGTGGAGGAGTCACTGCTAGTCTCCTTCAGATAGCCCTCCATGGCCTTATGAGAGTTGGTCCTGCTATTTTCCTGAAATAAAATTCTGCCTATTTGCTTGGAAAATTCTTGGGCCCAACAGACAAGGTGATTAAGTTGCTTTTTTAGCCTCCTAAGCATCTTACACACAGCATTCATTCAATGATATAAGCACTTATTCAAGTGTTTTTTATATTGGTATATCACTTTAGAAATATTCTAGCATGATTAGGGAAGTCCAGTGAACAGAAACAGGATGAATCTAATCTGGATCAAACAACTTGAGCTGATCAGTAATCTTAAAAATGGTTGTGGTGGTTGATTGTACCAACTTGAATAAGTAATGCCCCACTAAACTGGCTCAGAGTAGCTCTGAGTATAGGAGATCCACCCTAGGGAGAATCCTCACCAGTATATTACAAAAGGAAAATGAATCATGAAGGATTGTTTCTGGGGAGGACCTCCAGGCTCCAGTCTTCACTTTCACCTTGAATATTGCCTCCTGGATTTCAGTGCAGATTCCTCAGCCTCCAGCCTAAACCTTTCAACCTTCAGGTGCAGATGAGGTCATCATACAGACTTGCATACAGACTCCTAGGGGCTCTGCACAGAGATCCAGGCCCTAGGCTGGGTCTTTCAGACCCCTCATGTGCAGATTACCCTTTGCACTCTTTCACCCCTGACTTAGAGTAGCCATTGTAAGCTGATCTGTAAATTCTTGCATATTTGTATATCTTGCATTACATCTGTTTCTCTAGTAAATGCAGACTGATATAATGGTAGTCAGCTTTCCATTCCTAAGGCAGGTACCTGAAATAATCAATTTATAAAGAGAAAGGTTTAGAGTTTTCACTTGAGGATGAGTTGGCCCCATCATTTTTGGGCCTAAGGTGAAGGAACACACCAGAGTGCAAAGCACCTGGCCACCTGGATGTTGAGGGAAGGCTGAGTTTCTCCGTGTCCTCCCAGGACATGCCCCAGTGGCCTGAGACTTTCCACTAGATCACCAATTTCCCAAAGGTACTGAGTGGGAACCAAGATTTTAACATATGGGCTTTGGAAGACTGACGAGATCCAAACTCTAGTGGTGCACAAATCTGAAGTTGTCAAGATCTGTAGGGTGTGCAGGTCTGTCTTACTTGCTTTCTTGTCAATGAGACACAAGACCTGATAGCCACAATTTAAAGGAGAAAAGTTTATGATGGACATGGTGACACATGCCTGTAATCCCGGCACTTGATTACAAGGGTATCCTGGGCTACAAGGTTAGTGACCTCAAGGCCAGTCTGAACTACATAGCAAGACCCTGTCTCAAAAAGACATAGGTAAATAATAAAGGAGTAAAGTTTTATTTTGGCTCCCAATTTGTAAAGGTTTCCACATTCTTCTCTCTCCAAGGCAGGGTGCACAGCAGTAGAGAGCAAAGGAGAAGGAGCTCATGGAATGATGGTAGGATACTGAGAGAAACAGTTAGGGAGAGATAGAGAGTTCTGGGCCACGCCCACAGTGACCTGTCTCCTCCAATCAGGGTCCACTTGCCAACATCACACTTAGCTATAAACTCATCTGTGCTCTAGTCACATCTCCACGATAGACATAGGAAGCTGTGGAGGCCATCTGGATAGAAACCGTAATGGTTTCCTTATTACTTGAGGAATTATTGAAATGATAGAATTTGGCATGTTAGTAGTTCTTGATTGAATAAGATAAATAAAGATAGTTGGTAGGCCTACTAGTTTATTCCAGTGGTATTCAGGGTTCAGGACCCACCCAGGCACTGCACAAAGTAAGTCATTTGTTGAATAAATAAACAGTTCACTTAACTTGGCATTTTTACTCTGTAAAAACCCAGCTGAGAGATTAAAATCAACAGTTTATACTTTGTGTTTGTTTGAATTACTTCACCATCAAGTAGCGTGAGGTGAACATTTGTATTTTGTCATGCATTAACACTTCATTATGATTTAATTCACATCACAAATTACACTCATTTAGTGTGTATAATGCAGTGGATTGTAGCATACTGCCAGTGTCGTGCAACTGCATCAATGTAATTATTCCAACATGAAACTCTATGTCCATTAGCATTGCTCACACTAATTTCTATTAGTATAGATTTTCTCACTGTATACATTCCATGTAACCAATTACATTTCATTTGGCACAATATTTTCAAAGGTTATCCATGTATAACCTGTATCAATAGTTCATTCTTTCTTTTATGTTTTTTAATTTGGTACCTAGGATTGAACTGAGGACCTTATACTTGCCATGCAGGTGCTTATGCCACTGAGCTGTAGCCCTGGCCCATACTTCATTCTTTTTAATTGCAAATAGCAATTTGGATATTAGTATATTTGGATATACCATGTTTTATTTACCTATTCATCTGCTGATGGGCATTTGGGTTGTTTCCACTTTGGGGCTATTGTGACCAACGTGAGAATATCTGCACATAGGTTTTGCTGTGGATGCAGGAGGCATGTTTGCATTTCTTTGTTACTGTATTAGTTTCCTGCTACTATTGTTACAAGTCACCACAAATTTGGTGGCTTGAAATAATGTGAATCTTATAGCTTTTGAGTGTTGAAGTCCAAAATGTATGATTCACTGGCAGACAAGATTCATCAGGACTGCAGTCTGTCTGGAGGTTCTAGGAAGCATTGTCCAAGTTGTAGGGCCCCACAGGCTCCGCTTCTGCCAGCAGCTGCACTACAGGCAGCTGCCTTCCTCATTGGATCAGGTTCTGTCTATGAGCTCTGGCTCTGTATCACGTTCCTAAGTCGTTCTCTCTGCACATGGTCTTTTCTGACTCCAACCTTCCTACCTGTCTCATGAGGACCCTTGTGAGGGTGTTGGACTCACACAGGCCGTCCAGGTTCATCTCCCTGAATTCAATCACAGCTGCGGTGTTCCTTGTGCCACGGAAGGTAACACAAATGTCAGAGGGTGACAGGTGGGTATCTTTGTGGATCTCTCCTTCTGTTTCCTATTTGGGCCTAGGATCAGCTAAGTTGTTTCTTAAAGGGGCTGGACCGTGTAACATTCCCACCAGCAGGGTGTGGCTGTTTTCCTTCCTCTGTATTCTTGCCAACCTTAATATTGTATCTTTTTGGACTCAGTTATGGTGGGGGTGGGAAGTGGTATAGCTCTGTAGTTTTAATTTGCATTTTCATTATAACTAGTTGTGTTGAGAGTCTCTTCACGAGTTTAGCATCCATTCTGACAGATTTTTTGAAAAATATCTAATCAAATTTTTGGCCAACTTTTAATTAGATATGCATCTCAATTGTTGAGTTAGAAGACTTTACATATGTTGGTTAAAATCACTTATTGTATGCACAGAGTTTGATTTCCAAGCATTCTCTCCCTTTTTATTGCGTTCTTTTCAGCTCATGACATATCATTTGCATCAAAATAGACTTAATTTTCATGAGGTTTGATTGACTTTTCATTGTTGATCTTATTTTTGGTGTCATATCTAACAAACCATTGTTTATCCTCAGTTCACAAAGATTTAATCCTATGCTTTCTTCTAAGTTTTAAACTCTTAGTTCTTACATTTACTTTTATGAGCCATCTTTAGGGTGTGTGTGCATGTGTGTGTGTGTGTGTGTGTGTGTGTGTGTGTATGTGTTTATTCCATAGCCTATACATATTTAGTTATCCAGCACCTTTTTTTTTTTTTTTAAAAAAAAAAAGACTATTCTTTTCCCATTAAATTGACTTGACACTCTTGTCAAAAATCAATTGACCATAAAGGCAAGGGTTTGTTTTGCCCTCCGTGTTCTATCCTATTCATTTATATGTGTGTGCTCAGGCCCGTTCCACTCCATCTTGATTATTGTAACATTATAATAAGCTGTGAAATTGGGAAACATGTGTCTTCCAAAGTTTTCAAACTATTCTGGCTATTCTACATTTCTTGTATTTTCATAAATATCAGGGACCAGCTCATCACTTTCTGCTAAGATCCAGCTGGGATTTTGATAAATAGTGTGACGCACCTGTGCATTAATTTCCCCGGTGTTGGTAGCGCTGTCCTCTGACCCATGAAGCGGGATGCGCTTCCCTCTGTATAGATCTTCATTAATTTCCTTCAACATTTTCATAGTTTTTTCTGCACAGAATAAGGCTCACCTTTATTTCATCATATTTATTTTAAATTGTTCATTCTTTCCCTGCTATTGAAATACAATATTTTTCTTTTTTCTTTAAGTTTATTGGTACATTTTAAACATATATAAGTGTACGTGATGACCACGTTTCACCATATGGAATGTGTACCTGTGTATGGTTTATCTTAATTCCTCTTTTCTTCCCATTCACTTGTCCTTCCTTCAACTCATCTTCTTGTTTTCAAAGACTTTGCTTCCATTTCATCCTTCTTTTCTCACTTTTTCTTTTCCCTTCCTTTCCCTCACTCCTTCCTTCTCCCTTCTCTTCCCTCATTCCTTCCTTCCCTCCCTCCTTCCCTTTCCCACCCTCCCTCCTTCCTTCCTTCCCTCCCTCCCTCCTTCCCTCCCTCCCTCCTTCCCTCCCTCCTTCCTTCCTTCCCTCCTTCCCTCCCTCCCTTTCCCTCCTTCCCTCCCTCCCTCCTTCCCTCCCTCCCTTCTTCCTTCCTTCCTTCCTCCTCTCCTCTCCCTTGTTCAACTTCCCAATTAGGCATTTTCTTCATAGTTCATAATATTTACAATATATTCCAGTTCTTATTTACACTTCCAGTTCTAACTCCACAGAAGCAATGTGATATATACACAAGGGTGCTCAGTTTGCTTCAGTGAAGGTTATGACCTCAAGGTCTTTACATTTATCTATAAATGTCCCAAGTTTATCCTTCTTTAGGCTGCGTACTCCAGTGCATAAAAGCTCTATCCATTCGTCTTTTAATGGGCATTTAGCATATTCACAAGAGTTAGCTATTGTAAACAGTGCCCTTATAAACATGGGTGTGCATGTTATGATTTATGCCTTGATGTCCCCTATGGGGATAGGTTTTTGGAGTTTGTGATTGATTCATTGTCCAATGCTAGGATTCTGGGTGTGAGTGGTACAGCTACTCTGGGATGTGCAGCCTGCATACAGTGTAAGGGATGGAAATAGGCTTGCTCTCTCTTCCTCTTCCTCTTCATAAAAGCTCTTCTTGTTTTTTCTGTCTTGTGACACTATGAACCATTACCCATATCACCCTGTCTTAGACGCAACTGAATATGGACTGAAATCTCCTTAGTTGCGGGCATCTTGTATTTTGTCCTCACAGCAAGAGAAAAGTGAGCAAAACAGCATGTATCACTGTGGTATGATGTTTGTGAGCTTGAGAGAAAGATACTAGGAAGGAAAACAGTCGGGATAAATGGAACCTATGGCCCTAGTTTTTTAGGAATCTGCGTCTTGATTTCCACAGTGGTTGCAGAATCTGCCCTCCCACCAGCAACATGCTTACATTTATTATTGGTTGATTTCTTGATAATTTCCATTCCTTCTAGAGTAAGACAGAATTACAAGGTTGTTTAAAATTGCATCGCTTGAATATGACAACAGTGGTGTTGGGCAGTTTTTCATGCAGTTATTTACCATTTCTACTTCTTTGAGAACTGTGTATACCTATTTTTTGAGTGGGTTTTTAAACTTGGGGAGTCTGACTTATTTGAGTTCCTTTTATATTCTAGATATTAGACCTTCATCTAAGGAGCAGGTGGATTTTTTTCCCTGTCCGAGGGTTCTCTGTTCCCACTATTGGTGCTTTCTTTATCCCAGCGAGAAGTTTCTTAATATGGTGAGATGAAAGTTGTTGACTCATTGTAAATCTTCCTTAGAGTCTGTGTTTTGCCTATAAAGACTTTTCCTACACTTATGTTTTCAAAAATTTCTACCTATTCTGTTTTCATCGGATTCAGTGTTTCTGTTTATTTAGATCTCTGGTCCATTTTGATTTCAGTTTAGTGCATGGAGAGAGAAATGTGTCTATTTTTAGTTTTTAACATGTGAATAACTAGCCTTTCTTCTACCATTTACTAAAGCCTGTTTTTTCTTCCCGTGAGGGTGTGTAGCTCCTTTATCAAGGTGAGGTGGCCGAGAGCACTTGGACACACTAGTGCTCCTTCTAATCTGCTCCGCTGATCCTTGGGTCTGTTGTTTTGCCAGTATCATGCTTGCATGCTCTTACCATGGCAGCTTTGTTGTGTGATTTCAAGCAAGGGAATGTGACCCATATGACTTGCCTTGTGGCACAAAATTGTTTTTGCTATTTTAGGTCTCTTCTAGTTCCAAATTCATTTTTGGATTGTTTTCTCTAATCCTGTGAGGTATGCTATTGGTGTTTTGATTGGGATTGCATTAAATGTGTGTAACAATTTTGGGAATATGGTAAGTTGCAATATATTGGTTTTTCCTACCCAAGAGCAAAGGATATCTTTCAATTTTCATTTCTTTTTCTTTCTTTCTTTCTTTTTTATTTTAGGGAAGGGTGTACAGGGTGTTCAGGGTATCACTACTAGATTGGACTCATAGTGATCCACCTGTTTACAGCCTCCCAAGGGCTGGGATTATAGGCCTGCACCACCACACCTGGTCTCAATAGCCATCTCAGTATGCCCCAGGGATGGGACTGGCATGGCAGGCTTGGGCATTGAAACCCCTGACCCCTGTACCTGCTTGCAGGTGCTTCAATCCACTGAGCCATTTGGCTGGCCCTCTTTCCATGTTCTGATACTCTCTTTGATCTCCTTTTTCAGAGTGCCATAGTTTTGAATGTAAATATCTTTTTACTTCTTTATTGGATAGATTACTAAGTGTTTCTTATTTTTATACTATTATGAAAGTTGTAATTTCCCTGATTTTTCTCTCAATGAGTTTATTGTTTGGGTATAGAAATGTTACTGATTTTTGAGTGTTGACTGTGTACTCAGTTGGGCACAAAAACCCATAGATAGGTTTGTGTAACCCATAAATAGACACCCACTGACTCTGTGGCTTGTCCTGGGCAAGGAACAGTTTATTGAAAACTAAAAATAGACACATTTCTCTCTCCATGCACTGGAACCAGTTAACATTGCATATTATGGTATTAAATAGTTGGCATCTCCATCCTTAGGCTGAGCATCTGAAGATTTAAGATGTCTAGAAAAATACTATGTGTATTGAGTATGCAATTCCTTTCTCCATGTCATTATCAAAGCACTACACTATGGTATAAAACTGTGTACTTATGTGCATTTATATGTATGTGTTAGATATTTCAAATAATTGAATCTGCCATTTAATTCAAAGTGAAATGAGTAGACATTGCATATACTTTACTGTGAAAATGCTATAATATTTTCTGTAAAAGCTTTGAGCAATCAGAAATTTTGGCATCTGAGAGGGATCCTTTGGCTAATCCCTCACAATAGAAAGAGAGGACTGTTCATATAATCTAGAACTCAGCTAAGAATTCAGAAAACAAAGAACAGCCTTAAGGAATTAGAAAAAAATGTAATTTTACTTATTGTAGTTTTGACCATTACTTGAGCTGGGATGATTTTTCATTTCTTGTAGTAAATACTTTAAGTTTATGCTGATATATTTTTTTAAGTGGTATTGATTCATTATGTAAAAGACCACCTAGTAGTTTAGCATTTTTTCAATTTGCTCCTTCCCCGGAACACTGATGTTCATGGAAAGACTTTGGGATGAGACCATCTCCAGGAGTAGAGAGAACAAGTTCAGTGGCTGCTCTCCGAGCAGCACAAGCCTCCCACATTAAGCTGTGGAAGTCCCGCGGTGGTCGGCTCTGCTCCCTCACACCCCTTTCCAGCACTAAATCAAGTAAAGGTGACTCTGTGGCTTCTCCTGGGCAAGGAACACTTTATTGATGGCTCAACCATGGGCAACATGTCTTTCCTGCAGAGAGCTGAGTCAGAGCAAGCTTGAGGCAAGGATTCTGAGAGCTTCCAAAGAAGAATTTGCAAGTTGTTCCTTCCAATCTGGCACACACCCAAATCTTTGTACAGAAATTTAAAGCTTTCAATTTTCACTTGTGCCTGTTTTTCTTTCTTTCTTCCTTTCTTTTTTGAAAATGGACTCAAAAAGTTTCCACTGGGTTCCAATCAATATGCTTGAGGTGGGCCAAGTCATCTTGGCAAAGAGAAGCACTAGGATCGTGTTCCTTAGGAGAGCTCCAGAAGGCAAGGCTCGCAAAGGGGCTGGAAGGAAACGCCGAGGCCCGGAGGCCCTGTGGCAGCAAGGGCAGAGGCTGCCGTGTGAGCCTGGCTGCGCTGGGCGCTTGCTGCGAGCACCGGCAGCGGTCTTGGCCCGGGTTCTTCCTTCACCACTGTGACCCGAATGAGCCATTTGGATGCTGTAGTGCTGCTTGTCCTGCCCCACGAGAGACGCGACAGCAGAGCCCAGGGCTCCACTTCTGCAAAACATGCTCGTAGATAACTGAGTGTACGTCTGATAAATTCAAACTAATAATTTTACTGACATAAGAAACTTGAGATTTGTTCTTCTCCCTGATTCCTCGTTAGCTGGCAGAGATCCTGATATACTAGCATCCAGATTCTCTGTCCTCAGTTTCTCTGGCGACGTGCTAATGACTTTTAGTAAAACTCCTAAAATACTCTTTTTTTTTTTTTTTTTTTTGTAAATGTAGGCATAATCTTTTTGATTTGTTTTTTCGAAAAAAGCAAAATAATATAGGAATAAGAATAGCTAATATATTACACATTGTTATCTTTAAAGTAATACAAAAGTACAAGACATGGGCATAAAAAGTTATCCAAACAATATTAGCATAACCTTTCTTTTTAGTCAACTAAGAGTGAAATGTAGGCATAGTCTTCAACATGGAAACGCTTGTGAATTAGTAGGAGTGCAGAATGAAAGTGCTGTGGATTCTGAAATGCATTACTTCATTACAGCAAATATTTTGAGCACTTGTGTTTCTGTGGTTCATAATAAAATCCTTAATCAGGAATATATATATATATATATATATATATATATATATATATATGTCGGAACTATTGG
The DNA here is from genome assembly GCA_004027165.1 of Ctenomys sociabilis. NCBI lineage: Eukaryota > Metazoa > Chordata > Mammalia > Rodentia > Ctenomyidae > Ctenomys > Ctenomys sociabilis. The sequence goes on from PVKA01002823.1 coordinate 116,872, forward strand.
TAAATTGAATTCATCAAATTAAAAAAATTTGTTCTTTAAAAGTCGTTTGATATTGATTTTTTGAAAGAGAAAAATGATGAGTGAAACCACAAATTAGGAGAAAATGGTGTGGTGGTGGTGGTGGTTGTGGTGGCGGTGTGTGTGTGTGTGTGTGTGTGTGTGTGTTAGTTTTCTATCATTGAGAAAAAATACCTGAGATGAACAATTTATAAGTAAGAATGGTTTATTTTGGCTCATGGGTTCAGCAGTTTCAGTCTATGGTCTCTCAGCACCGTTGCTTTTTGACATGGGTTGGGGAGGAGCACACACAGCAAAGCTGCAGTCCTCACAGCAGGCAGGAAGTGAGAGCACATGCAAGAGAGAGAGCGAGAGCAAGAGCAAGAGCGAGAGAGAGAGAGAGAGACAGGCAGACAGACAGAGACAGAGACACAGAGACAGAGAGAGACCGAGAGGCAGAGAGAGACAGAGAAACAGAGACAGAGAGAGAAACAGAGAGACAGAGAGAGACAAGGAGAGATGGAGAGAGACAGGGACAGAGAGAGACAGAGAGAGAGACACAGAGAGAGAGAGAGAGAGAGAGAGAGAGAGAAACAGACAGACAGACAGACAGACGGAGAGGCGATCCACAGGGACTGACTTCCTCTCAATAGGCCTCCCTCCCATCAAGTATCTATGAACTCTAGTGGCTGCAGAGCCTCGTGACTAAAGCTTTAACACAGGGGCATTTGGGGACACTCTGACAAAAAACTTACAGCTGTACCCTGTGCATTTTTTGCCTATATTATGTATGATGCATTTCCAAAACCTAAGTATTTTGAAAGAAAACAATCCAGTGAAAGTAAGCAAAGGCTTGAACAGAAACTTGAAAAATTATACGAAAGACCCATTAAAGAATATCTAGCATATTATCATCACAATTGCAAATGGCAGTGACAATGTGCTAGCATTCAACAGTGATCTGGCAGGGGCTGGAGGTTTGACCCCTAGGCCTACCATGCCAGCACAGCCCCTGGGTGTGGTGAGATGGCAATTCAGAATGGGTGTGGGGGCGCGCTCCTGTAATCCCAGCACTTGGGAGGCTGTAAACAGGAGAATCACTACGAGTCCAATCTTGTAGTGAGACCCTAAACACCTTGTAGATCCTTCCCTAAAATACAAAACAAAGAAACAAACAAAGAAAAACAGTGATCTAATGATGAATAGATCAGGACATTAAATGCCAGATTAATAGTGAGATGGGAATTTACATAATCACCTTAGAAAACAATGTGAAATTTTCTTACACATTTTTTTTTAAGGAGACAAAGCTTACATTACCACTTGGAGATTATACTTTGAGAATTTTTTCTCAAGAGAAATGTAAGCACGTCTACAAATATTTGTACAAGAACATCCACACAACTTTCTATGTATTAGCTAGAATCTGGCAAACCATACTGTTCATTATCGGGTACACAAATTGTGTACATTGATGCAATGGAACACTGCTCCTAAATAAGAAGGAATGCTTTAATAATGCCCACTAGTACTATACATTCATGAGCCTTCTGAATCCATACATGTTGAGGGAGAAATAATCCCCAAGTGCATGCTATGCAAAATGCCTTTTTGCATAGAAAAGGCAAATAAGAAGGTTCAGAACAGGTGAAGCTAAGTTTGCATAAAAGGAATCTGAAAAGAGTTGCTTAAAATGCAGAGTTTGAAGGCAAGGGAGAGGACCTTTTGGCATAAATGGAAAATTTCTCCAATCTGATACTGGTGTGGGTGGCCTAGATGTATGTATCTGTTTAACTGGCTGAATGGTACACTGAATAGCTGTATGTTTCACTGAAAAATTATTTATAGCTCAGTAGAATAAGTGCTTGCCTGACAAGTATAGGGTGC